>CM046366.1:20918240-20955191 GCA_025413025.1 Ficus hispida | reverse complement strand
AATGTGCGAAATAAAGCCGCTACACGTTTTGTCTTTCATGTTTATTGATTGTTTTTCAAACATCGTTTTTATATATTGTTATGCGCTTGTACGCGCCTTAAAAAAAAAAAAAAAAAAAAAATTCCGCTGTTTTCGCCAGACATGTAAGTATGATTCATGTATGTATGTATGTTGCATAAGTATGTATGTACGGTAGCGGCCTGTGCTAGGCGGGTCGTTATAGAGTTGGTATCAAGAGCGGTTTCCTGCTATACAATTTCACAGTCTGCCTGCCATCGCCACCATCATTGTAAGTTGAATTTATATTTTACGTATATGTAAATATTATGTTGGGATTATGTTAGGATAGACGCAGCGATATGGATCCTGCTCGCGTAAATGCGGATCGAGATGCGATAACATCATTTTACGAATCGCATCCTCTACTATTCGATGGTACGAGACGGTCGGTATCATTAGCAGCTTGGCTATATGATATGGAGTTGATTTTCCATATCTGTCATATCGAGGACCATTTGCAGGTCTCTCTAGCCAGTCGGTGCTTGATAGCTGATGCACGACAATGGTGGATAATGTCGGGAGAAAGACAAATGCCTAGTCGTTCATGGGCTCATTTTCGTACGTTAATTAGTGTGCGTTATAGGCCGATGCCTGATGAGGAAGCCGGTGAGCCGTATCGTGACCCCGAGATTTATCGGGATATGCAGCGCACGCGATATTTAAGTTATGTCAAGGACTGGCATGTGTACCCCCAGGAGTCTATGAGTCATTACTGTTGGAGATTCCAGGAGGCTATGCTGCCTCATATTCCGCAGGAATTGCCCAGCCGGATCTGCAAGCCTTAGCGAGTTTGCGGAATGGGTTATCTCCCCATATTCGACAGTTTGTTCCGACGCCCATACTAGAAAGTGTAGTCGGCAGTATGAGTAACGATATTTTGGAGGCGGAGCGTATCGCACATATGATACAGGCTGATGTTTATGTAGATAATGACCAGGTGCCTGTCGACGATGCCGGGGTTCGGAGAGTCACAGTATGAGGTAGGACAGATGTTACCTGAGGATCCGATCCTGCTGCTCCCGTACCGGAGGAACCAGCCCAGGAGACTGAAGATCAGATGGACGCGGAGGACGCCGCCGACGATATAGTTGCTCCGGTAGACCTACCGGAAGATTCTACAGTTATGGACATCTCTAGCGACGACGAGGATGAGGATATGGATGATCTCGACAACGATCCCAAGGAATACTACTCGACGATGACGATTGGGACGCGAATTCCGATGCTTTGTTTGTAATCACGATTTAGGTTATAGTTTAGACTTGGATCGACCAAGTATAATTTTTGACCATGAGCCTGATTGTACTAGCTTGTTATTTTTAATAATAGGCTTATGTACGATGAGGAAGTGTTAGGCACTTCCATCATAGTTTGGCCTTGTATATATATAGATATATAGGCCCAGTATGATGTGATCAATATGTATATGCCAGTATGATGAAATATATATATTTACAGTATGGTAAATTATGAGGTACATGGTATGTACATATAAATAATATGAATAAGGTACTTCTGTAGGAGTACTAAAGACCGTGCGAACACGGGATACATGAAAGGATATGTCATGTTATGAAAAGTTATGTTATGTTATGAAAAGTTATGTTATGATCATGAAAGTTATGTTATGTTAAGTATATGATGTGATACGATGATGCCATTATGTTATGACATGATGTGTATGATAAGTATGATACGATAAGTCATGCATGGAAGAAAGGATATTAACAGTACGATAATATCTTTTCTTATAATTATAAGATGGTATCCCGGCATAGTAACAGTACCTCTTAATTTTCCCCAAACCGGATTTCGCAACCATTGTAACAAGTTTGCAACGGCAGTTGCTTGAACAGCAGCGAGAGTCGAATCGACTCCAAGAGCAGATAGTTCGGATGAACCAAAGACCCCAGGATAACGAGGTTTCACCTCGAGCTCATCAAGAACCCTAGTAGCACCTCAGGTACCGGATGTTTACCTGAATGCTCAACAAGAGGTCCAGCCAGAAATACCCAGAATGCTGAAATTCCGATGGCAACCATTAGAGGACAAGTAAATCTACAGCTAGTATGAGAAGACTTGTTGTACGAACGATTTAGGCCGATGAAAGTGCTTGAGTTTGAAGGATCGACTGATCCAAAAGCCGCCGATAACTGGTTAACCGTTATACAAGTCATTTTGGATTTTTTGCGGTTAACAGAGCAGGAGAAAGTTTTATGTGCTTCTTTTGCTCTTAAGAAGGACGCGCAGCACCAGTGGATGACCATACAGATACGTCGCGATGTCGCGATCATGAATTGGCAAGATTTTATGACTGAGTTTTGTACGATGTACTACAGCAGGGAGGTCCTTGCCGCTCAACAAGACGAGTTCACGAATCTTAGACAATGGTCAATGACAGTAATGGAAACTGTCAAAAAGTATGAGCAATTAGCTCGGTTATGCACGGGTGGTACCGAGTGAAACCAAGAAGGTAAGGAGATTGATGAAGAGGTTTTGAACAGACAGTGCCAAGCACGTGAGTGCCGGTAGTAGCCGCCTACCCTGGTGTCCGATGTCATAAGTCGGGCAATAAGAGCCGAGTATTGGGATAAACAAGGACAAAGAGGCAATGGCTCAAATCTTTAAGGCAAAAAGGGAGGAGAAGGCTGTAGCGAAGTCAACACAGCCTCGACAAGGTTCGGAAGTATTCCCGAAGGACCAAACTAGTAACCCTGCGTAAGGTTCCAAACAGTTTGAAAGGAACAAGAGGAAAGGGAATTTTTCAAGCCAGGGTCAACAAAGGAATTTTCCCCAGAAAAGGAACATCAGAGGAAATGAGGGGAAAAACGCTAACTACCCCGCATGCGAGAAGCATGGAAAGAAACACTCGGGAGTGTGAAGGATAGGGTCAAACGCTTGCTACCTGTGTGGCAAGGAGGGACACTATGCGAGGAACTGCCCTCAGAACAACCAGAATCAGAACCCTCATTATCTGGACTGGAACGCCAACATTCGCCAGCTACATGCAGTCCACGCCAGACTGGAAGGACCCTCAATTTTACAAGGCAGAATAGAGGCTCCTGAACCCTAAGCCAGAATTTACGCTTACATCAAGGGAGATGCTGAAGCAGGAACGTCACATGTGGTGACAGATTTGACTTCTATCACCACCTACGAAACTATTGCGTTGTATGATTCTGGTGCCACTCATGCGGAGTTCGCCCAGGAATTAGGAAGATGTGTAGGTAGATTAAAATAGCTTTTTAAAACTTCTTTGCCATCCGGAGAAATTTTGTGATACCGTTTTTGGACACGAAATACTTCCGTAGTTAAATATGGCAAAGAATTATTTGTGGATCTCATCAAGCTTAAGGATTTCGATGTGATCTTAGAGATGGATTTCTTAAGAAAGTACAACGCTAGGATCGACCGTCGAAAAGCGTTGTGTAACGTTTAACCCTTACGATGAGGAAGAGTGTAACTTCGACGGACAGTATGGAGCTCAGCCACCAGATTAGTTCGACAATGAAGGCTTGGATGATGTTAGCTAATGGATGCCAAGGATAGTTAGCTAACATAGTGAACAAGGATCGAGAAGTGGAAATTAACGCCGTAAGATATTCCCATTATAAAGGAATATGTGGATATCTTTCCGAATGGCTTATCAGGATTTTCGTTGGAATGGGAAATTTCGTTTAAAATGAAGTTGCTGCCTAGAGCCGCACCAATAAGGAAAATACCTTACTATGTGGCATCTGCCAAACTTAGGAAGCTTTAAGTGCAGTTACAAGAACTGCCTGACAAGGGATCAATCTGGCAGAATCACTCTCTGTGAGAAGCATCTGTTTTGGTTGTGAAGAAGAAGGATGGATCATTACGCATATGTAATAATTTCCGGGAGCTGAATAGGATTTCGATCAAGAACAAGTATCCCCTTTCCAGAATTGACGATCTTCTGGATCAACTCAGGGGAGCAAAAGTATTCTCGAAAGTCGATTTACGATCAGACTATCAATAGCCTAGGATCAAGGAGTTAGATATCTCCAAACTGGTTTTTCGAATGAGCTATGGGTATTATGAGTTTTGGTTATGCCGTTTGGATTAACTAATGCCCTAATTATTTTATGGACTATTTGAACAGAATGTTCAAAGAATACTTAGACAAGTCCATTATTGTCGTTATTAATGACAGTTTATTCAAGGTCCAAGGAGGAACATGAACATTACCTTAGGTTGGTGATGGAAACGTTGGAATGAAATAAACTGTATGTCGAATTCACAAATGAGAATTTTTTTTAAAAAAAATTTGTTTCTAGTGTCATGTGGTGCTAAAGGAAGGAACTTCCGTAGACCCTGCAAAGGTGGAAATGGTCAATACATGGCCAGTACCCAAGAATATTATGGAAATAAGGAATTTCCTTGGTTTAGCTGGACATTATCGACATGTCGTCAAAGGATATTTTTTCAAGAATTTTGCACCACTAACAGCCCTTACTCGAAAGGGGAAGAAATTTGAATGGATCTAGAAATATGAAAAGAATTTTTAAGAGCTTAAGAGGAAGCTAATTAGTGCGCATGTATTAGTAATTCCTGATGTAGATGTAGGAAATTTTGTGAATTATAGTGACACCTCTAAAAATGGATTAGGAGTTGTCCGGATGCAGAATGGGAAAAATAGTAGCCTATGCGTCACGACAACTAAGAATTCTCGAAAGAAACTATCCTATGCATGATTTGGGAGCTCATAGCGATAGTTTCACACTTAAGATTTTGAAACCATTAAGTCGTATCAAGGAAAGGATTCCTTTTTACTAAAAGTATAACTTTCTGGCAGAAAGAACAAGGAGTTAGGACCTCCATCAACGGTGTTATTTACTTCAAGGAAAGGAATTGTGTTCCTGACTTTGAATTCTTAAAGGATTAGCTATTGTCGAAAGCACGTATTACGCCGTGTTCGGTACACCCAGAAGATTTCAAAATTATACAAGGACATCCAAAAGGATTTATGATGGCCAAATATGATGAATAAGGTGGCAAAATATGGGTCAAAGTGCCTAACTTGTCAGAAAGAAGGACTGAACACTGACATCCTGGATGAGAATGGTAGAAAATAGAACTTCCTGATTGGAAATAGGCGCAAATTACTATGAAATTTATAGTAAAACTGCCCAGGATTGCAAGTGGGAATAAGACGATTTAGGTTATTATGGATAGATTAACCAAATCAGCCCACTTTATCGTAGTTAAGGCTACCTTTTTGATGGAAAGATTGGCAGAGATCTGCATATTTCATATCGTTAGACTGCATAGAGTGCCAAAATCAATAAGCTCAGACCATGATAGGCGTGTCACTTCTTGATTTTGGACAAGTTTAATAAGTTCATGGGGTGGAAATTGAAGTGCAGTAAGGCATTTCACCCTAATCTGATGACTAGTCAGAAGGAACCATCCAGACACTAGAAGATATGCTAAGATCATGTGTCTTGGATTTCAAAGGAAATTGGATCAGAAGCTTGCTTAAACGCAAGAGTTAGCTTCGATGCACAACGTTTTCACGTTTCAAATGTGAAAAGAAAAAGTAAAAAGTACATACTAGTCCCTTCCCAAATACTTAATCAAGAACCAGTAGAGGTTCAAATTGATTTGATTTATAAGGAGACACCAGTGTGAATTATGGATCGGGAAGAGAAGGACTTTAGAAATAGAACCACTTCAATGATTGAGGTTTTATGACGAAACCATGAGGTTGTAGTAGCAACCTAAGAAGTAGCCTATGAGATGAGGTAGCACTACCCCTTGTTGCTTTAATTTTCGAGGACGAAAATTTTTAAGGGGGGTAGATTGTAATACCTAGTTTTTTCGACATTACTAATTCCTTTTAGAGGAATTAATTATGTGCCATGAAGGTATTCATGAAAGAGCCCAGTTAAGGATTTTTATTGATTTTGTGAGTTCTTATGATTTTATAAGACCCAAAAATGATTGCTTAGATTAGCATACAACCTTTTGAGTGAAAAAGGATGAAAAACTCTATGATATATGTTGGTCAAAGTTTGACCAAGAAAAGTCAAAGTTGACCGAGAGAGTCAAAGTTTGACTAAAATGGTCAAAGAACTGACGATACAGTATTATGGCAAAGCAGTATGGAAATATACTGCGAAAACCGTTTTTACGGGCAATCTAGTATGATTAAGATTAAAACCACCATAGAAAAATCAAGCACACCAAGTTAGATACTAAGGGCAAAAAGGACTTAAAGAAATAAGAAAATTTTTATACAGTTCATTTTTACACAGATGAATTTTGGATTGCAGAATATATTGCAGTACTGTGTATTAGTGAACACAGTATTAGAAATATCTGTGTAGCTCAAAAATGGACTACATATTGAAGGAAAAAGCCAAACAAGGCCTTATGGTGATGACATCACCTTATCCATAAATTATGACATCATAATTGAATTTTGGAATTAAGGAAAATAATATTTCCTTGTTCACCAAGGGAATGGCCGGCCACCTCACCCTCCAAATATGCAAAATTGTGATTTTTGAAGGACTAAACTAGCAATTTTGTAAAGGTTCAAATGCCTATAAATAGGTGAGCCATTTGTTCACAAAAAAATCAGAAAATTTGGAGAAATTCTGTCCATTTTCAGCCCCAAAAACCGACCTTGATCAGCCAAGAAAAACAAAACAAAAACCAAAATCCAAGTGTGGGAATTAGTGGTGAAGTTCGGATTTCACCTAGGAACCAAGAGGAAAAGCTGAAAAATTTTTTGGAGACCCATTTGGCCAAGGGTGCCGAACTGTAGGGAGCTGGAAAAGGGTGAGAAAAACTGATTGGGAACAAGGGGGAGTGGTCAGATTTTTGGTGAAAATCAGCAGCCAAAAGAAACCAAAACTTTCGGGTAGGCTAGGGAGAGGCCGAATTCACCAAGAAGCCAAGGATAGGAGAAAATTCTTGGACCAAACCCTAACCAACCTTAGGGTCAAGAAAGGTAATTCTCCCATGGCCTTAAGCTTTTTCAATTTGGTTCAATTTGAAATTTAATTGTATTTCAAGTTGTCAAATTGTATGAGCATAAGCTCAATTTATTTTATGGCCCTAGTTTAGGTTGTGCTTGATTAGGCTAAGGGTGGTTGATTATGAGCTTTAATTTGATTATTATGCTTATGCTTGATTGATTAATAGGATTGCATGCTAGATGTTTGATAAATTGTATGTCCCCTAAATATGTGCAAGAATGATTTAGAATGGTATGTTAGGTTGCTAGAAAATAAGCATGAATGGAATGATTTGGAATTGGTGAATTTAGAACCATGCAAACCTTAGGTGATGCAATTTCGGTATTGGTTTGTATGGGCATGATCGAATCACATGAAGGTTGGTTTGGAACGTTAGAAACGCTTGCATGTGTGATATTAGGCTCCCGCTGTGGTCGGTTGAGGTAGTATGCACGAACTAGGACGTAAAACGAATTTAAGAACATAAACTGCCAGTTCGGGTACAAACTGGCCAGTTTTCTGGAAAAGGAAATTTGAGGCCTTTAGAGGCCGAATTTAAGAAAACGTAAAACACAAAAGTTGTAGAGAATGATTTTTCCTAGGGAGCAACGTGTACAGTTTTCCAAAATGAGGCTCCAACGGCCTCGGTTTTTATGAAAAGCCGAGCCTGGCCGTGCCCAGGATTCATGCACGGTCAGGAAAGTTTAACAAGGAATTAGGGCACGATAAAGTCCGAACTGGGTTTTTCTCAAAACACAAAAGTTTTAGGGTTTCTCGAGATCTAAAACTTTTGTGAAGAAAACTTTTTCATATTTGATTTGGATTTTTAAATAAAAATTAGATTTTAAAAACTGTGTAGGAGACAAGAAATTCCTGCACAGGATTTTCTAAAAACAAAGCAGAAAAACTGTATTTTTCACCAACCCCAATGTTTTACTGTGAAAACTGTTCCAGTGGCAGTTTTCAGCCCTTAATAAATTTTAAGACCCCATTTTAAGAATTAAGTATTTTTATGAGTTAAGCAATGGATTTTTAAATAAAAATCACCAAGTTTTCTAAGAAAAAGGAAAACGGATTTTTAAGCTTAGATAATGTAATAACTAGAATTTCCCAACGTCACAATGTCTTGTATAGATATTGAATTATGCCCTGAAGGTATTTATGAAAAGCCCAGCTTAGGGTTTTTATTAGATATTGTGAGTTGTTATGCTTTTATAAGACTCCAAAAATTATTGCTTGTAAAGCAAGTGTCCTTTTGAGTAAAACGGTATAAAACGTAATGATCAGCATGTTTACAAATTTTGATTTCTGTTATGAACAATCAAAGTTTGTAATTAAGAAATGTTTATGTGTTATGTTTTATCAGTAAAATTATTAAATTCTTGATTAAGAAATTTGATAATTTACTTATGAAAGACCTTTTTGTAGTAAAAGGCAAATCTATGATTTATGATTCTCTGTTAGTAGTTTCTAATTTTATGAGAACCCTACACGCAGTTCAGACAAAATCTGGATAATGGACCAGTGCAAGTATACTGTTTTTAGTCGAAAACAGTATCTGAATATGTATGCCAGTATGAAAATGAATTGTGTTTAGGAGATAAGCCAAGTGAGGTCTTAAAAAGAATGACAAATGTCACTTTGAGAACCGGCCACCCTATAGGGACTAAAGTGCAAATGTTTTGCCTTTAGGGGCCAAAGTGCAATTTTGTGAAAATTGTGGTTTGATAGATAAATTTGTAAATTTATGGAACTATGGATTTTTCTAGTTAGATTTCCTAGTTCAATTTAGCTTATGATGATTTTTAAATTTGGTTAACCTAGTTGGAAACCAAGGAATCAAGTTAGGTTTGGATTGGTTCAAAATTGACCAATCATTTGCCTACACTTGCACTTAAGGGAACCGGCCACATCAAGGGTTAATGAGCTGATATTTTGCTCTTAAGGACCAATAGGCAAGGTATGAAAAATTTGAAGTTCATTAGAATTTGATACCTCATAATTTTAGCCTTGCCTAGTAAGCAAAATAGTTTTGCATTCTAAGCTATGTTGCATTTTGCAACTTTCACACCTAGCAAGTAATGGCCGGCCACCTTATGAATAATTGCAAGAAAATTTTATGATTTTAAGGGCTGATTAGTAGATAGGGAATTAGGTGTTTCTTTATGAGTTTGACACCTAAAAACCTAGCCTTGCTTAGTAAGCATTTTAGTCATGCTTACTTGGCTATTTGTGATGTATCATTAAGCAAAAATCTGTCCATGTAGCACACTAAGGAACCGGCCACCACCTTGGCTAGACACATCATGAAACTAGCCTTGGTTAGCAAGCACTTTAGCCTTGCCTATTTGGCTAGCAAAGCCAAGCACACCAAGCCACCTAAGGCCGGCCACCATATGGTTTAGACACCTAATGGCCTAGCCTTGGTGAATCACCATTCTAGCTTGCTCATTTGGCAAGCCATGCTCTTGCCAAACCTACACCAAATCCGGCCATTTGGAGGAAGAGACACCTCATGGTCTAGCCTTGATGAGTCACCCTTTTAGCTTGCCTCTTTGGCCAGCCAAGGGCCTTGCCAAATCTGCACAAAAATCCGGCCAATGGGAGGATGACAAACCATGATGTAGCTTAGATGAATCAGCATTTCTAGCTTTGCCACCATGACTAGCTAAGATTTTGACACATCATCACTCTAATGACCAGCCATCCTAAGGGCAAGGCACATCACCTTGTAGCCTTTTTTGAGTCAATTTAGCCTTGCTTACTCATTTCCTAGGGCCAGCCATGGCCGGCCAGCACACTAGGATTGCTGGAAAAAAAATAAAAATTGTTGGAGGACTTGTTGGCAAGGTAAGAACAAGAATTCATCTATAAATAGGTGAAGGCAAAATCTGTAGGTTTCTTTTAGTCCACCTCTCAGCCATCAAGCACCTCTTTTACCCCTTAAAAGCCGAACAAAAGTGTGAGTGAAATCAGATTCGGTTGGTGTTGGTCTAGTGAAAAAGAAAACCTCCAAAACCCTAAGCTAGAATTTGTTTTGTGAAGCTTGAGGTAAACTTTTTAACCTATAGTTTTCATTCACGTTTTTATAAGAAGATTATGAGTGTGATGTTATGTATAAGCATGAGTTTATAAAAAGCAGATTCAAGTACTATGCTTTATGTGTAGTTGATAGTTTTCGGTTTCGATATGCTAGTTTCGAAATAGGATTTTTATGCAAGTTTAAGATTTTTGTTTTACAAAAGTTATATGAGTAAGATGTAACGACCCGCCTTGCACAGGCCGTTACCATACATACATACATACATTCTTATAACTTAACATAAACAGCGGAAATTTTTTTTTTTTTTTATATATACATAATGCGTACGAGCGATTAGCCATATATATATACATATACGGCACGGATAAGCGGAAAGCATAATAATATCAGTATGTTTGGAATACGAAATTTATACATAAAGAAACAAAACGCGTAGCGGCTATTAATCCCACATTTCACAGTTCGTCCTGCCACGCTCGCCATCTTGTATCAACAACTGCCCATAGGTTGCTTACCTACAGCATAGACGTAAGACGTGAGCTTTCGCTCAGCAAGTACAACATAATTATCCGTGACAATACAACTCAAAACATAATTCATCGTAACATTACATAGCATCTCATATCATAACATTTCCTACTTATCTCATCGTATCGTAACATCTCATACATAACATATCATAATCTTACATAGCATCTTATATCATAGCATTTCATACTTAACTCATTATAACGTACTGAACTCATCATAACATACTTAATTCATACATAACGTACTGAACTCATCATAACATACTTAATTCATACATAACGTACATACCATTTCATGACATCGCATAATATATGCATGAACCGATTATGCTCGTATTATGCCATCATATTCATTCTTAACTTATCTTGCTTATGGGCCCCATAACATAAGTGTACGTACCGGGCGCGCTCTATGGGCTTACTCTTGCCATAGCTCAACCCGACCTGACGCGGGTCGGTACGACACGGCAAGCTCGCATGCCATCATACTTGCTTTTCATGATCTCATAATTGATCTTGTTAGTGAACATGCTTCGTGATGTCACTAAACTTAAGTCATACTTATATCTTAACATCATGCCTTATCTCATAATCATAAACTTGATATCATCATAATAATCATAAGCTTAATATCATAATAATCATAACATCGCATCAAACAATTCTAGCATACATTTATATCACATTCTAATAGCGATCATTCATCATACTTGGGTAAGTATACAACGGAAAGTCTATGCTGTAGACGGAGTTGTACTTACCAGTTTCTAACTCTCAAATTTAGCGTTTCTCCTAACCGAGTGGTTTTCCTGTTTTCACAGAAAAATCATAGGATGAGAATCATCCTATCATAGTATCATACAACCCTAGTTATTAACTTATCTCAGTATAAGGATATCAAGAACATAGCATAAACATTAAAATCTTACTATCCTTTAAAACACTAAAATTCTTGAAAACAAATTATATTTGAAGTCAGTCTTTTATTTGATCCTTTTCTAACAAATTTATTCCGAATTTGAAAATATTTCCTTCATGAAAGTTGTAGACCTGGAAGATTCCTACAACTTCTGTTTTAAACTTAAAATCCAAATCTGACTTAAACATGCTTGTTTCTGCCTTTGAAAATTCTTCGACCATTTTTCTTAATCTTGAAATAGGTCTCGGGTTTTTGTAAAAACGAAGGTCTTAGAGGCCTTATTTTCAAAAACTGTCCACGCTGGCCCCTAGGATTTTCCCTTCTCTACAACTTTGTAGTTTTAAATTTTTCATGATTCGGCCTCTAAGGGCCTCAAAATTCGCTTTTAAAATTACTGTCCAGTTTGACCCGAAACTGGCAGTTTTTTGTTCGGTTTGGTTTTTAGGTAACTAACGTGCACACTACCTCAAACGGTTACCCCGTGAGCCTATATCAAGCATGCAGGCGTTACCTAACCATTTCATACTCATACAATCAGATTTTATTCATACAATTTTTGTAAAACAAAAATCCTAAACTTGCATAAAAATCCTATTTCGAAACTAGCATATCGAAACCGAAAACTATCAACTACACATATAGCATAGTACTTAAATTTACTTTTCATAAACTCATGCTTATACATAACATCACACTCATAATCTTCTTATCAAAAACGTGAATGAAAACTAGAGGTTAAAGAGTTTACCTCAAGCTTCACAAAACAAATCTAGCTTAAGGTTTTGGAGGTTTTCTTTCTCACTAGACCAACACCACAAACCGAAACTGTTTGCAGCTCTTTCTCTCAATTTTTGTTCGGCTCCTAAGGAAAAGAAGAAGCAGATAATGAACTGCTAATCTATGATTTTTTGTCCAAAGGATCATATATGATCCGTACCACCTCTATTTATAGGTGCATGAAAAAGAAATTCATTTAGAATTTCTTTCATTTCTACAATTGTTTACTTGCTCCCAAAGACAGCTTATTTGTCTCTATGTCCTATGAGATGGTCGGTTAAGAAGGCTCAAGATGGACACATAATCAAGGCTAAATATTGACTCATCATAGCTAGACACATGAAGTGTCTCTTCCTTGTGATGGTCGGCCATTAGGTGGCAGCTCTAGCTTGATTACTAACCAAGCAAGCAAAGCTAATAGCTTGCTCACCTAAGCTATTTACCACACTTGTCATTCTCTCAACAAGTTTGAGAAACTAATAACTCTAAGCTGCATATTAATCCATAAGAGTAACATATTTACTCCATAGATTCATGTGGTGGCCGGCCATGATGAAGCAAGTAATAGGTGTTGATGTGTCACAATTCTAGCTAGTCTAGGAGGCAAAATTTGATTGGTCAATGTCTAACAAAACCATGGTGTGTCTTACATCCATTGGCCGGTTTTAGTGCTGAAATTTGCAAGCCTTGGCTTGCCAAAGAAGAAAGCTACATAGATGACTCATCAAAGCTAATAAGGCTTAGTCATCAAAGCTAGAAATTTGATGTGCTTATCCTTGTGATGGCCGGCCATATGTGGCAACCAAATGGAAGAAAATAGTTAGACTAACTAAGTTAGCAAACCTAGTTACTTCCTTGGTTTAACATAATTGCATTTGAGTCCTTAACCTTATTTATTTGCTTATCTACTCTAGAGGTGGCCGGCCATGCCTTGCTAAGTGTGAAAGTTGCAAAATGCAACACAGCTTAGTATGCAAAACTACTTTGCTTACTAGGCAAGGTTAAAATTGTATGGTATCCAATTCTAACGAACTTCAAATTTTTCATACCTTGCCTATTAGTCCTTAAGAGCAAAATATCAGCTCATTAACCCTTAATGTGGCCGGTTCCCAAGTGTAGGCAAATGATTGGTCAATTTTGAACCAATCTAAACCTAACTTGATTCCTTGGTTTCCAACTAGGTTAACCAAATTTAAAAATCATCATAAACTAAATTAAACTAGGAAATCTAACTAGAAAAATCCATAGTTCCATAAATTTACAAATTTATCTATCAAACCACAATTTTCACAAAATTGCACTTTGGCCCCTAAAGGCAAAACATTTGCACTTTAGTCCCTATAGGGTGGCCGGTTCTCAAAGTGACATTTGTCATTCTTTTTAAGACCTCACTTGGCTTATCTCCTAAACACAGTTCATTTTCATACTGGCATACATATTCAGATACTGTTTTCGACTAAAAACAGTATACTTGCACTGGTCCATTATCCAGATTTTATCTAAACTGCGTCTAGGGTTCTCTTAATATTAGAAACTACTAACAGAGAATCATATATCATATATTTTCCTTTTACTACAAAAAGTTCTTTCGAAGAATTTAACATAACACATAAACATTTCTTAATTACAAACTTTGATTATTCATAACAGAAATCAAAATTTGTAAACAAGCTGATCATTACATTTTATACCGTTTTACTCAAAAGGTCACTTGCTTTACAAGCAATAATTTTTGGAGTCTTATAAAAGCATAATAACTCACAATATCTAATAAAAACCCTAAGCTGGGCTTTTCATAAATACCTTCAGGGCATAATTCAATATCTATACAAGACATTGTGACATTGGGAAATTCTAGTTATTACAATCTACCCCCCTTAAAAATTTTCGTCCTCGAAAATTAGAATAAGTCGGGATAGTTCTTCCTCATCTCATCTTCCAACTCCCAGGTTGCTTCTTCAACCCTGTGGTTTCGCCATAATACTTTAACCATGGTAATGGTTTTATTTCTTAAGACCTTCTCTTCCTAATCCAGTACTTGAACGGGCTTTTCTTCATAAGTTAAGTCCGTTTGAACCTCTACTGGTTCTTGACTAAGCACATGGGAAGGGTCGGATATATACTTCTTTAGCATCGACACATGAAAAACATTATGCATCGAAGCCAATTCAGGCGGTAGGCAAGCTTATAGGCTACTTTTCCAATCCTTTCAAGGATCTCAAATGGCCCCGTATATCTTGGGCTAAGCTTCCCTTTCTTTCCAAAGTGCATTACTCCTTTCATAGGAGTAATCTTGATGAACACTGCATCACCCACTTGGAATTCCAAAGGCCTTCTACGTTTGTCGGCATAACTTTTCTGTCTGCTAAAAGCTATGTCGAGCCTCTGTCTGATCTTCTGAATGTCCTTAGAAGTCTTTTCGATAAAATCTGTGGTTTGTAGCTGTTTCTGTCCGACTTCCTGCCAGTGAATAGGAGATCGACATTTTCTTCCATATAATGCTTCAAATGGAGCCATACCAATTGAAGCATGATAACTGTTGTTATATGAAAATTCGATCAATGGCAGCTTCTGATCCCAGTTTCCTTTGAAATCCAGCACACATGACCTTAGCATATCTTCCAGTGTCTGGATGGTTCGTTCGGATTGACCGTCAGTTTGGGGGTGAAATGCCGTGCTAAACTTCAATTTCGACCCCATGACGTTGTGAACGCTAGTCCAAAATCGAGAAGTGAAACGTCCATCACGGTCCGAGATGATCGATTTTGGTACTCCATGAAATCTGACAATCTGGGATACATAAATTTCAGCTAATTTTTCCGCAGAAAAGGTGGCCTTAATCGCAATAAAGTGAGCCAATTTGGTTAATCTATCAACAATCACCCAAATCGTGTCACTTCCGCTTGTAGTCCTGGGTAGTCCTACTACGAAATCCATAGTAATCTGCTCCCATTTCCACTCAGGAAGCTCTATCTTCTGCAGTTCTCCGCCCGGATGTCGATGTTCAGCCTTAACTTTCTGACAAGTTAGGCATTTCGACACATATTCTGCTACCTCATTCTTCATATTGGGCCACCAGAAACTTTCTCGGAGGTCTTTGTACATCTTGGAATCTCCTGGATGTACTGAGTATGGCGTCATATGTGCTTCCAACAAAATCTGATCCTTCAAGACTTTGAAATTGGGAACACAAATCCTCTCCTTGAAGTAGATGACACCATCTGCAGCAGTTCTAAACTCATTGCTTTTACCGCCAAAAAGCTGAGTTTTCATCAAAAAGGAATCCTTTTCTTGGTGAGACTTAATGGATTCCATCAAATTAGACTGAATGGTTAGAGAAGATAATTTCCCCGTTATCATCTCCAAATTAAACTCAGAAATCTCTTTTTGTAGTGGCTTAGGAAACATTCCAATAGACATCAGCATGCCTACGGATTTCCTACTTAAGGCGTCTGCTACTCTATTCGCCTTTCCAGGATGATAAAGGATCTCACAGTCATAATCCTTAACAAGCTCCAGCCATCTACGTTGTCTCATATTGAGCTCCTTCTGAGTAAAGATATACTTAAGGCTCTGGTAATCAGTGTAGATTTCACACTTATTCCCATACAAATAGTGTCTCCAAATCTTAAGTGCGAAAACTACTGCCGCGAGCTCTAAATCGTGCGTGGAATAATTTCTTTCGTGAACCTTTAACTGTCGGGATGCATAGGCCACTACCTTGCCATTCTGCATCAAGACAGCTCCTAATCCATTTTTAGAAGCGCCACTATAGATCACGAAATTTCCTGCATCTACATCAGGAATTATCAATACAGGCGCACTCGTCAGCCTCTTCTTGAGCTCTTGGAAATTCTCCTCACACTTCTGAGTCCATTCAAAAGTCTTTCCTTTTCTGGTAAGAGCAGTGAGGGGTGTAGCGATCTTGGAAAATCCCTCGACGAATCGTCGGTAATAGCCAGCTAATCCAAGGAAACTCCTTATTTCTGTAACGTTTGTGGGTGCTGGCCATGCACTAACCGCCTCCACTTTAGCAGGGTCTACTGAAATTCCTTCCTTCGATACTACATGACCCAAGAAATGAACTTTTTCCAACCAAAATTCACATTTTGTGAATTTGGCATACAGCTGATTCCTTCTCAACGTCTCCATCACCAATCTAAGATGATGCTCATGTTCCTCTTTGGACCTTGAGTATATCAGAATATCGTCAATAAAAACAATGACGAACTTATCCAGATATTCCTTGAATACTCGATTCATAAGGACCATAAATGCTGCCGGGGCATTGGTTAGTCCCAATGGCATAACCAAAAACTCATAGTGCCCGTAACGTGTTCGAAAAGCCGTCTTGGAGATATCTGCCTCCTTGATCCTGAGCTGATGATAGCCTGAATGTAGATCGACCTTCGAAAATACAACTGCTTCTCTGAGTTGATCGAAGAGATCGTCAATCCTTGGAAGAGGATACTTGTTCTTGATCGTAATCTTATTCAACTCACGGTAGTCGATACACATACGCAATGATCCATCTTTCTTTTTTACGAATAGCACTGGTGCTCCCCATGGGGAGTAACTCTGTTGGATGAATCCTTTGTCAAGCAGTTCTTGTAACTTGTAACTGCACTTGCAATTCCCTAAGCTCAGCTGGTGCCATACGGTAAGGCGCTTTGGAGATCGGTGCAACTCCAGGTAGTAATTCGATTTCGAACAAAATCTCGCGTTCTGGCGGAAGTCCGGGTAAATCCTTCGGAAAGATATCCACATATTCCTTTATAATGGGAACATCTTCCGGCATCAACTCCACTTCACAATCCTTATTCATCATGTTAGCTAAATATCCTTGGCAGCCACTAGCCAACATCTTCCAAGCCTTCATTACTGAAACCAGTTTGGTTGCTGAATTCCGAGATTGTCCGTAGAAATTAAATTCCTCCTCTTCGTACGGGTTAAACGTTACACAACGCTTTCGACAGTCAATCTTGGCGTTGTATTTGCCTAAGAAGTCCATTCCTAAGATCACATCGAAATCCTGAAGCTTGATCACGATGAGATCTACAAACAATTCTCTGCCACAGATAGTCACGGAAGTATTTCGTATCCAAAATTGGACCACAAAATCTCTCCGGATGGCAAAGAGGTTTTAACAGGTTGATCTAAACTATCCACTCCTTTTCCTAACTTCTGGGCGAACTCCAGGGATACAAATGTGTGAGTAGCACCAGAATCAAACAAGGCAACAGCATCATAAGTGGTGATAGAAATCTGACCTGTCACCACATGAGATGTCCCAGCTTCAGCATCACCCCTAGTGTAGGCATAGATCCTGGCTTGAGGTTCAGGAGCCTCTAATCTGCCTTGAGTGATTGAGGGTCCTTCAAGCTTAGCTTGGACTGCATGCAGCTGTCTGTTAGTGTTCTGACTCGGGTACGAAGGATTTTGGCCTCGGTTATTCAGATGGCAGTTCTTCGCATAATGCCCTTCCTTACCGCACAGGAAGCAGGCATTTGACCCCATTCTACAAACTCCTGGGTGTTTCCTTCCACACCTAGTACACGTGGGGTAATCAGTGCTAGTATCCTCATTTCCTCTATTGTTTTTCTTTTGAGGGTAGTTCCTTTGCTGACCCTGGCCAGAGAAACTCCCTTTTCTCTTGTTCCTCCCAAAATGTTTGGAACCTTGGGCCGGGCTACTTATCGGGCCTTTCTGAATCAACTCTAGACCTTGACGGGGCTGCGTCGGCTTTACTACGGTTTTCTCCTCCTTTCTAGCCTTAAAAATCTGAGCCCTTGCTTCCTTGTCTTGGTTTATCCAATACTCAGCTCTCATTGCCCGACTCACACAGTCGGATACCAGGGTAGGTGGACTACTACCAGCACTAACCTGCTTGGCAATATCAGTACGGAACATCTTCATCATCCTTCTCACCTTTTCCGTTTCATTGGGAACCAACTCCGGACACAACCGGGCTAACTGATCAAATTTCTTGACAGCCTCCAATACTGTCATTGACCCTTGTTTCAAACTGGCGAACTCATCCTGTTGACCTGCTAGAATTTCCCTGTTGTAGTACGTAGTGCGGAACTCCGTCACAAAATCTTCCCAGCCCATGGTGGCAACATCTCGACGCATCTGGACAGTCCTCCACCAGTGTCTAGCGTCTTTCTTGAGTGCGAAGGAAGCACATAAAACTCGTTCCTGTTCCGATAGCCTCATAAAGTCCAAGATAACTTGGATATCAATTAACCAATTATCCGCAGCTATCGGGTCCATCAGTCCTTCGAATTCAGGTGCCTTCATTCGCCTGAATCTTTCGTACAGTAAATCCTCCCGTACTGGCTGCATGTTTACTGGAACTTCTGCAGGTACTAACGGAACTCCAAAATTCCGTGGATTTTCTGGCTGTACCTCTGGTTGAATTTCTGGTTCTGGAGGTACTCTATTCTGTTGTAGAGGAACTTCCTCAGCTCGAGGTCTCTGGTTCACATGAGCTAATTGCTCCCGCAATCTATTCGTTTCTCGCTGCTGTTCCAGCAGCTGTCGTTGCAAATTCGTTACAACAGTTGCGAAATCTGGTTCTGGCTGATTTACAGGTACCGTACGACGAGTACGAACCATTTTCTAGTTCCTATCAAATCACAAGAAAAGATATTATCATACTAGGAATATCCTTTCTTTCATACCTTTCTTATCATAACATAACATATTACGTTACATCAGAACGTTATTACTATATCATATCAGAACGTTTTCATCGTATTATTGCACATACAACTCGTAATATGCCTTTCATAATCATATCATATCATCTCATATTTGAACCGACTTTTTACATTCTTATAAAAAGTACTTCATATTTACAATCTTGTAAATACATTTTAACACGATCACTGTACATACATAACCATAACTTCTGATGGAAGTGTCTAACACTTTCTCATCATATAACAGTACAAGCCTATCGTCAAAAAGACACAAAAAGATAAGCTAGTACTTATTAGTCGTAAACTACTCAAAATACATATACACGATTAGTCTATTCTTGGTGTTCGATCGTAACCACCGAGGATGTGTCGGAATCTGACTCCTCAGCTCCGTTATGAAACACAATCTCTTCGGGGTCCTCGCCATAATCAAGCACATAATCATTCTCTAGCCAGCCCGCATGCTCAATTTCTGGCGCTGGCTCTATTTCTTCCTCGTCATCACTAGAAATGTCAATAATCAGGGGATTAGGATCTAATGGCTGATCCTCCAGGACAACTAGGAAGTTATCAAACTCATTTACGGCCATATCGGCCTCGGCGTCTTGGGGTGGTGCTGGATCGGCCTCGAAAGGCGGCTCTCCCATCCCAGCCTCATCGACTGGTGCCTGCGGACCACCGGCAACCTCAGCAACCTGCATGGCTTGCATGACCGCCTCAGCCTCTAAAATATCATCAATCATATTCCCCACCGTCGTGCCAGGCATCGGTATAGGAACATACTGCCGGATCTGATGAGGCAGTCCATCTCGAAGCGTCTGTAATGCCAATGTCACCGGGTTAACCAAGTCCTGGGGGACATATGGCAACAACTCCTCCTGAAACCTCCGACAATAATGGCTCATAGACTCCTGCGGATAGGCGTGCCAAACCACTGAAAAACTCAGATATCGGGCGTGGAGCATATCCCGGTACATCGCAGGATCGCGATAGGGCTCATCTGCCCCCTCATCTGGTATCGGTCCATAGCGTGCCACTAGTAACGCACGGAAATGCGCCCAAGTCCGACTTGGCATTTCTCTCTCTCCTATCGTCATCCACCAAAGTCGAACGTCTACTGCGAAACATCGACTGGCTAAAGAGACCTGTAATCGCTCCTCGATATGGCAAAGATGGAAAATCAATTCCATGTCATATAGCCATGCCACTAACGACACCGTCCGTCTAGTGCCATCAAAAATCATAGGATGCGACTCGTAGAAAGACATCACTGCACACCGATCGTCATTTACATGCGCGGGATCCATCTCGTCGGATCTATAATAACATAATTACGTAATAAGTATTTACTCATAAAATAAAATTACTTACAATGATGGTGGCGATGGCAGGCATACTGTGAAATTGGATAGCAGGAAACCGCTCTGATACCAACTATGTAACGACCCGCCTTGCACAGGCCGTTACCATACATACATACATACATTCTTATAACTTAACATAAACAGCGGAAATTTTTTTTTTTTTTTATATATACATAACGCGTACGAGCGATTAGCCATATATATATACATATACGGCACGGATAAGCGGAAAGCATAATAATATCAGTATGTTTGGAATACGAAATTTATACATAAAGAAACAAAACGCGTAGCGGCTATTAATCCCACATTTCACAGTTCGTCCTGCCACGCTCGCCATCTTGTATCAACAACTGCCCATAGGTTGCTTACCTACAGCATAGACGTAAGACGTGAGCTTTCGCTCAGCAAGTACAACATAATTATCCGTGACAATACAACTCAAAACATAATTCATCGTAACATTACATAGCATCTCATATCATAACATTTCCTACTTATCTCATCGTATCGTAACATCTCATACATAACATATCATAATCTTACATAGCATCTTATATCATAGCATTTCATACTTAACTCATTATAACGTACTGAACTCATCATAACATACTTAATTCATACATAACGTACTGAACTCATCATAACATACTTAATTCATACATAACGTACATACCATTTCATGACATCGCATAATATATGCATGAACCGATTATGCTCGTATTATGCCATCATATTCATTCTTAACTTATCTTGCTTATGGGCCCCATAACATAAGTGTACGTACCGGGCGCGCTCTATGGGCTTACTCTTGCCATAGCTCAACCCGACCTGACGCGGGTCGGTACGACACGGCAAGCTCGCATGCCATCATACTTGCTTTTCATGATCTCATAATTGATCTTGTTAGTGAACATGCTTCGTGATGTCACTAAACTTAAGTCATACTTATATCTTAACATCATGCCTTATCTCATAATCATAAACTTGATATCATCATAATAATCATAAGCTTAATATCATAATAATCATAACATCGCATCAAACAATTCTAGCATACATTTATATCACATTCTAATAGCGATCATTCATCATACTTGGGTAAGTATACAACGGAAAGTCTATGCTGTAGACGGAGTTGTACTTACCAGTTTCTAACTCTCAAATTTAGCGTTTCTCCTAACCGAGTGGTTTTCCTGTTTTCGCAGAAAAATCATAGGATGAGAATCATCCTATCATAGTATCATACAACCCTAGTTATTAACTTATCTCAGTATAAGGATATCAAGAACATAGCATAAACATTAAAATCTTACTATCCTTTAAAACACTAAAATTCTTGAAAACAAATTATATTTGAAGTCAGTCTTTTATTTGATCCTTTTCTAACAAATTTATTCCGAATTTGAAAATATTTCCTTCATGAAAGTTGTAGACCTGGAAGATTCCTACAACTTCTGTTTTAAACTTAAAATCCAAATCTGACTTAAACATGCTTGTTTCTGCCTTTGAAAATTCTTCGACCATTTTTCTTAATCTTGAAATAGGTCTCGGGTTTTTGTAAAAACGAAGGTCTTAGAGGCCTTATTTTCAAAAACTTTCCACGATAGCCCCTAGGATTTTCCCTTCTCTACAACTTTGTAGTTTTAAATTTTTCATGATTCGGCCTCTAAGGGCCTCATAATTCGCTTTTAAAATTACTGTCCAGTTTGACCCGAAACTGGCAGTTTTTTGTTCGGTTTGGTTTTTAGGTAACTAACGTGCACACTACCTCAAACGGTTACCCCGTGAGCCTATATCAAGCATGCAGGCATTACCTAACCATTTCATACTCATACAATCAGATTTTATTCGTACAATTTTTGTAAAACAAAAATCCTAAACTTGCATAAAAATCCTATTTCGAAACTAGCATATCGAAACCGAAAACTATCAACTACACATATAGCATAGTACTTAAATTTACTTTTCATAAACTCATGCTTATACATAACATCACACTCATAATCTTCTTATCAAAAACGTGAATGAAAACTAGAGGTTAAAGAGTTTACCTCAAGCTTCACAAAACAAATCTAGCTTAAGGTTTTGGAGGTTTTCTTTCTCACTAGACCAACACCACAAACCGAAACTGTTTGCACCTCTTTCTCTCAATTTTTGTTCGGCTCCTAAGGAAAAGAAGAAGCAGATAATGAACTGCTAATCTATGATTTATTGTCCAAAGGATCATATATGATCCGTACCACCTCTATTTATAGGTGCATGAAAAAGAAATTCATTTAGAATTTCTTTCATTTCTACAATTGTTTACTTGCTCCCAAAGACAGCTTATTTGTCTCTATGTCCTATGAGATGGTCGGTTAAGAAGGCTCAAGATGGACACATAATCAAGGCTAAATATTGACTCATCATAGCTAGACACATGAAGTGTCTCTTCCTTGTGATGGTCGGCCATTAGGTGGCAGCTCTAGCTTGATTACTAACCAAGCAAAGCTAATAGCTTGCTCACCTAAGCTATTTACCACACTTGTCATTCTCTCAACAAGTTTGAGAAACTAATAACTCTAAGCTGCATATTAATCCATAAGAGTAACATATTTACTCCATAGATTCATGTGGTGGCCGGCCATGATGAAGCAAGTAATAGGTGTTGATGTGTCACAATTCTAGCTATCTAGGAGGCAAAATTTGATTGGTCAATGTCTAACAAAACCATGGTGTGTCTTACATCCATTGGCCGGTTTTGGTGCTGAAATTTGCAAGCCTTGGCTTGCCAAAGAAGAAAGCTACATAGATGACTCATCAAAGCTAATAAGGCTTAGTCATCAAAGCTAGAAATTTGATGTGCTTATCCTTGTGATGGCCGGCCATATGTGGCAACCAAATGGAAGAAAATAGTTAGACAAACTAAGTTAGCAAACCTAGTTACTTCCTTGGTTTAACATAATTGCATTTGAGTCCTTAACCTTATTTATTTGCTTATCTACTCTAGAGGTGGCCGGCCATGCCTTGCTAAGTGTGAAAGTTGCAAAATGCAACACAGCTTAGTATGCAAAACTACTTTGCTTACTAGGCAAGGTTAAAATTGTATGGTATCCAATTCTAATGAACTTCAAATTTTTCATACCTTGCCTATTAGTCCTTAAGAGCAAAATATCAGCTCATTAACCCTTAATGTGGCCGGTTCCCAAGTGTAGGCAAATGATTGGTCAATTTTGAACCAATATAAACCTAACTTGATTCCTTGGTTTCCAACTAGGTTAACCAAATTTAAAAATCATCATAAACTAAATTGAACTAGGAAATCTAACTAGAAAAATCCATAGTTCCATAAATTTACAAATTTATCTATCAAACCATAATTTTCACAAAATTGCACTTTGGCCCCTAAAGGCAAAACATTTACACTTTAGTCCCTATAGGGTGGCCGGTTCTCAAAGTGACATTTGTCATTCTTTTTAAGACCTCACTTGGCTTATCTCCTAAACACAGTTCATTTTCATACTGGTATACATATTCAGATACTGTTTTCGACTAAAAACAGTATACTTGCACTGGTCCATTATCCAGATTTTATCTGAACTGCGTCTAGGGTTCTCTTAATATTAGAAACTACTAACAGAGAATCATATATCATATATTTGCCTTTTACTACAAAAAGGTCTTTCGAAGAATTTAACATAACACATAAACATTTCTTAATTACAAACTTTGATTATTCATAACAGAAATCAAAATTTGTAAACAAGCTGATCATTACATTTTATACCGTTTTACTCAAAAGGTCACTTGCTTTACAAGCAATAATTTTTGGAGTCTTATAAAAGCATAAGAACTCACAATATCTAATAAAAACCCTAAGCTGGGCTTTTCAATATCTATACAAGACATTGTGACGTTGGGAAATTCTAGTTATTACATAAGATCTGGATGTATGATTATGAAATGGTTAGGTAACGCCTGCATGCTTGAAATAGGCTCACGGGATATCCGTTTGAGGTAGTGTGCACGTTAGATTACCTAAAACCCAAACCGAACAAAAACTGCCAGTTTCGGGTCAAACTGGACACTAAATTTGGAAAGTGAATTTTGAGGCCCTTAGAGGCCGAATCTTTAAAAAGTCAAAACTACAAAGTTGTAGAGAAGGGAAAATCGTAGGCGTTAGCGTGGACAGTTTTTGAAAATAAGGCCTCTAAGACCTTCATTTTTACAAAAACCCGAGACCTATTTCAAGGTTAATAAAAATGGTCGAAGAATTTTTAAAGGCAGAAACAAGCATGTTTAAGTCAGATTTGAGTTTTAAGTTAAAAACAGAAGTTGTAGGAACCTTCAAGGTCTACAACTTTCATGAAGGAAATATTTTCAAATTCGGAACAGATTTTTAAAAAAGGATCAATTTAAAGACTGATTTCAAATATAGTTTGTTTTTTAGAATTTTAGTGTTTTAAAAGATAGTAGGATTTTAAAGTTTATGCTATGTTTTAATATCCTTGTACTGAGATAAGTCAATAACTAGGGTTGTATGATACTATGATAGGATGATTCTCATCCTATCATTTTTCTGTGAAAACAGGAAAACCACTCGATTAGGAAAAGCGCTAAACTTGAGATTTAGAGCGGTTTCCTGCTATGTATGGTAACGACCTATGCAAGGCGGGTCGTATCAGAGTTGGTATCAGAGCGGTTTCCTGCTATCCAATTTCACAGTATGTCTGCCATTGCCGCCATCATTGTAAGTAATTTTATTTTATTAAGTAAATATTTATTATTTTATTATGTTATTATAGATCCGACGAGATGGATCCCACGCATGTAAATGAGGATCGGCGTGCAGTGATGTCTTTTTACGAGTCGCATCCTATGATTTTTGATGGCACTAGACGGACGGTGTCGTTGGCAGCATGGCTATACGACATGGAATTGATTTTCCATCTTTGCCATATCGAGGAGCGACTACAGGTCTCATTAGCCAGTCGATGTCTCGCAGTAGACGTTCGACTTTGGTGGATGACGATAGGAGAGAGAGAAATGCCAAGTCGGACTTGGGCGCATTTCCGTGTGTTACTAGTTGCGCGCTATGGACCGATACCAGATGAGGGGGCAGATGAGCCCAATCGCGATCCGACGATGACCGGGATACGCACCATGCCCGATATCTGAGTTTTTCAATGGTATGACACACCTATCCGCAGGAGTCTATGAGCCACTACTGTCGGAGGTTCCATGAGGAATTACTGCCATATGTCCCCCAGGACCTGGCTAACCCGGCGACATTGGCATTGCAGACACTTCGAGACGGACTGCCTCATCAGATCCGACAGTATGTTCCTATACCGATGCCAGGCATGACGGTGGGGAACATGATCGATGACATTTTAGAGGCGGAGGCGGTCATGCAGGCCATGCAGGTTGCTGAGGTTGCGGGTGGTCCGCAGGCACCAGTCGATGAGGCTGGGATGGGAGAGCCGCCTTTCGAGGCCGATCCAGCACCACCCCAGGACGCCGAGGCTGATATGGCCGTAAATGAGTTTGATGATTTCCTAGTCGCTCTGGAGGATCAGCTTGAGGATCCCCCGATCATTGACATTTCTAGCGACGACGAGGAAGAAATACAGCCAGCGCCAGAAATTGAGCATGCGGGCTGGCTAGAGAATGATGATGATGTGTTATGATTATAGCGAGGACCCCGAAGAGATTGTGTTTCATGACGGAGCTGAGGAGTCAGATTCTGACACGTCCTCGGTGGTTACGATCGAACACCTAGACTAGACTAATCATGTATATGTATTTTGTGTGGTTTACGACTAATATGTACTAGCTTATCTTTTTGTGTCTTTTTGACGATAGGCTTGTACTGTTATATGATGAGAAAGTGTTAGACACTTCCATCAGAAGTTATGGTTATGTATGTACAGTGATCGTGTTAAAATGTATTTACAAGATTGTAAATATGAAGTACTTTTTATAAGAATGTAAAAAGTCGGTTCAAATATGAGATGATATGATATGATTATGAAAGGCATATTACGAGTTGTATGTGCTATAATACGATGAAAACGTTCTGATTTGATACAGTAATAACGTTCTGATGTAACGTAATATGTTATGTTATGATAAGAAAGGTATGAAAGAAAGGATATTCCTAGTATGATAATATCTTTTCTTGTGATTTGATAGGAACTAGAAAATGGTTCGTACTCGTCGTACGGTACCTGTAAATCAGCCAGAACCAGATTTCGCAACTGTTGTAACGAATTTGCAACGACAGCTGCTGGAACAGCAGCGAGAAATGAATAGATTGCGGGAGCAATTAGCTCATGTGAACCAGAGACCTCGAGCTGAGGAAGTTCCTCTACAACAATATAGAGTACCTCCGGAACCAGAAGTTCAACCAGAGGTACATCCAGAAAATCCACGGAATTTTGGAGTTCCGTTAGTACCTGCAGGAGTTCCAGTAAACATGCAGCCAGTACGGGAGGATTTACTGTACGAAAGATTCAGGCGAATGAAGGCACCTGAATTCGAAGGACTAATGGACCCGATAGCTGCGGATAATTGGTTAATCGATATCCAAGTTATCTTGGACTTTATGAGGCTATCAGAATAGGAACAAGTTCTATGTGCTTCCTTTGTACTCAAGAAAGACGCTAGACACTGGTGGAGGACTGTCCAGATGCGTCGAGATGTTGCCACCATGGGCTGGCAAGATTTTGTGACGGAGTTCCGCACCACGTACTACAACAGGGAAATCCTGACAGCTCAGCAGGATGAGTTCGCTAGTTTGAAACAAGGGTCAATGACAGTATTGGAGGCTGTTAAGAAATTTGATCAGTTAGCCCGGTTGTGTCCGGAGTTGGTTCCCAATGAAACGGAAAATGTGAGAAGGATGATGAAGATGTTCCGTACTGATATTGCCAAGCAGGTTAGTGCTGGCAGTAGTCCACCTACCCTGGTATCCGACTGTGTGAGTCGGGCAATGAGAGCCGAGTATTGGATAAACCAGGACAAGGAAGAAAGGGCTCAATTTTTAAGGCTAGAAAGGAGGAGAAAACCGTAGTAAAGCCGACGCAGCCCCGTCAAGGCCTAGAGTTGAGTCAGAAAGGCCCGATAAGTAGCCCGGCCCAAGGTTCCAAACATTTTGGGAGAAACAAGAGAAAAGGGAGTTTCTCTGGTCAGGGTCAACAAAGGAACTACCCGCAAAAGAAGAACAATAGAGGAAATGAGGGTACTAGTACGGATTACCCCGCGTGTGCTAAGTGTGGAAGGAAACACCCGGGAGTTTGTCGAATGGGGTCAAATGCCTGCTTCCTGTGTGGCAAGGAGGGGCACTATGTGAAGAATTGCTATCTGAATAACCGAGGTCAAAATCCTTCGTACCCGAGTCAGAACACCAACAGGCAGCTGCATGCAGTCCAAGCTAAGCTTGAAGGACCCTCAATCACTCAAGGCAGATTAGAGGCTCCTGAACCTCAAGCCAGGATCTATGCTTACACTAGGGGTGATGCTGAAGCTGGGACTTCGCATGTAGTGACAGGTCAGATTTCTATCACCACTTATGATGCTGTTGCCTTGTTTGATTCTGGTGCTACTCACTCATTTGTATCCCTGGAGTTCGCCCAGAAGTTAGGAAAAGGAGTGGATAGTTTAGATCAACCTGTTAAAACCTCTTTGCCATCCGGAGAGATTTTGTGGTCCAATTTTTGGATACGAAATACTTCCGTGACTATCTGTGGCAGAGAATTGTTTGTAGATCTCATCGTGATCAAGCTTCAGGATTTCGATGTGATCTTAGGGATGGACTTCTTAGGTAAATACAACGCCAAGATTGACTGTCGAAAGCGTTGTGTAACGTTTAACCCGTACGAAGAGGAGGAGTTTAATTTCTACGGACAATCTCGGAATTCAGCAACCAAACTGGTTTCAGCAACGAAGGCTTGGAAGATGTTAGCTAGTGGCTGCCAAGGATATTTAGCTAACATGATGGATAAGGATTGTGAAGTGGAGTTGATACCGGAAGATGTTCCCATTATAAAGGAATATGTGGATATCTTTCCGAAGGATTTACCCGGACTTCCGCCAGAACGCGAGATATTGTTCGAAATCGAATTACTACCTGGAGTTGCACCGATCTCCAAAGCGCCTTACCGTATGGCACCAGCTGAGCTTAGGGAATTGCAAGTGCAGTTACAAGAACTGCTTAACAAAGGATTCATCCGATAGAGTTACTCCCCATGGGGAGCACCGGTGTTGTTCGTAAAGAAGAAGGATGGATCATTACGTATGTGTATCGACTACCGTGAGTTGAATAAGATTACGATCAAGAACAAGTATCCCCTTCCGATGATTGACGATCTCTTCGATCAACTCAGAGGAGCAGTTGTATTTTCGAAGGTCGATCTACGTTCAGGCTATCATCAGCTCAGGATCAAGGAGGTAGATATTTCCAAGACGGTCTTTCGAACACGTTACGGGCATTATGAGTTTTTGGTTATGCCATTTGGATTAACCAATGCCCCGGCAGCATTTATGGACCTTGTGAATCGAGTATTCAAGGAATACTTGGATAAGTTCATCATTGTTTTTATCGACGATATTCTGATCTACTCAAGGTCCAAAGAGGAACATGAACATCACCTTAGATTGGTGATGGAAACGTTGAGAAGGAATCAGCTGTATGCCAAATTCACAAAATGTGAATTTTGGTTGGAAAAAGTTCATTTCTTGGGTCATGTGGTATCGAAGGAAGGAATTTCAGTAGACCCTGCAAAGGTGGAAGCGGTTAGTGCATGGCCAGTACCCAAAAATGTTACGGAAATAAGAAGTTTCCTTGGATTAGCTGGCTATTACCGACGATTCGTTGAGGGATTTTCCAAGATCGCTACACCCCTCACTGCTCTTACCAGAAAAGGAAAGACTTTTGAATGGACTCAGAAGTGTGAGGAGAATTTTCAGGAGCTCAAGAAGAGGCTGACGAGTGCGCCTGTGTTGATAATTCCTGATGTAGATGCAGGAAATTTCGTGATCTATAGTGACGCTTCTAAAAATGGATTAGGAGCTGTCTTAATGCAGAATGGCAAGGTAGTGGCCTATGCATCTCGACAGTTAAAGATTCACGAAAAGAATTATCCCACGCACGATTTAGAGCTCGCGGCAGTAGTTTTCGCACTTAAGATTTGGAGACACTATTTGTATGGGAATAAGTGTGAAATCTACACTGATCACCAGAGCCTTAAGTATATCTTTACTCAGAAAGAGCTCAATATGAGACAACGTAGATGGCTGGAACTTGTAAAGGATTATGACTGTGAGATCCTTTACCATCCTGGAAAGGCGAATAGAGTAGCAGATGCCTTAAGCAGGAAATCCGTACGCATACTGATGTCTATTGGAATGTTTCCTAAGCCACTACAAAAGGAGATTTCTGAGTTTAATTTGGAGATGATAACGGGGAAATTATCTTCTCTAACCATTCAGTCTGATTTGATAGAATCCATTAAGTCTCACCAAGAAAAGGATTCTTTTTTGATGAAAACTCAGCTTTTTGGAGGAAAAAGCAATGAGTTTAGAACCACTGCAGATGGCGTCATCTACTTCAAGGAGAGGATCTGTGTTCCCAACTTTGAAGTCTTGAAGGATCAGATTTTGTTGGAAGCACATATGACGCCATACTCAGTACATCCAGGAGCTTCCAAGATGTACAAAGACCTCCGAGAAAGTTTCTGGTGGCCTAATATGAAGAATGAGGTAGCTGAATATGTGTCGAAATGCCTAACTTGTCAGAAAGTTAAGGCTGAACATCGACATCCTGGCGGAGAACTGCAGAAGATAGAGCTTCCTGAGTGGAAATGGGAGCAGATTACTATGGATTTCGTAGTAGGACTACCCAGGACTACAAGTGGGAGTGACATGATTTGGGTGATTGTTGATAGATTAACCAAATCGGCTCACTTTATTGCGATTAAGGCCACCTTTTCTGTGGAAAAGTTAGCTGAAATTTATGTATCCCAGATTGTCAGATTTCATGGAGTGCCAAAATCGATCATCTCGGACCGTGATGGACGTTTCACTTCTCGATTTTGGACTAGTGTTCACAACGTCATGGGGTCGAAATTGAAGTTCAGCACGGCATTTCACCCCCAAACTGACGGTCAATCCGAACGAACCATCCAGACACTAGAAGATATGCTAAGGTCATGTGTGCTGGATTTCAAAGGAAACTGGGATCAGAAGCTGCCATTGATCGAATTTTCATATAACAACAGTTATCATACTTCAATTGGTATGGCTCCATTTGAAGCATTATATGGAAGAAAATGTCGATCTCCGATCCACTGGCAAGAAGTTGGACAGAAACAGCTACAAACCACAGATTTTATCAAAAAGACCTCTGAGGACATTCAGAAGATCAGACAGAGGCTCGACATAGCTTTTAGCAGACAGAAAAGTTATGCCGACAAACGTAGGAGGCCTTTGGAATTCCAAGTGGGAGATGCGGTTTTCATCAAGATTACTCCTATGAAAGGAGTAATGCGCTTTGGAAAGAAAGGGAAGCTTAGCCCAAGATATACGGGGCCATTTGAGATCCTTGAAAGGATTGGAAAAGTAGCCTATAAGCTTGCCCTACCGCCTGAATTGGCTTCGATGCATAATGTTTTTCATGTGTCAATGCTAAAGAAGTATATATCCGACCCTTCCCATGTGCTTAGTCAAGAACCAGTAGAGGTTCAAACGGACTTAACTTATGAAGAAAAGCCCGTTCAAGTACTGGATTGGGAAGAGAATGTCTTAAGAAATAAAACCATTCCCATGGTTAAAGTGTTATGGCGAAACCACAGGGTTGAAGAAGCAACCTGGGAGTTAGAAGATGAGATGAAGAAGAACTATCCCGACTTGTTCTAATTTTCGAGGACGAAAATTTTAAGGGGGGTAGATTGTAATAACTAGAATTTCCCAACGTCACAATGTCTTGTATAGATATTGAATTATGCCCTGAAGGTATTTATGAAAAGCCCAGCTTAGGGTTTTTATTAGATATTGTGAGTTCTTATGCTTTTATAAGACTCCAAAAATTATTGCTTGTAAAGCAAGTGACCTTTTGAGTAAAACGGTATAAAACGTAATGATCAGCTTGTTTACAAATTTTGATTTCTGTTATGAACAATCAAAGTTTGTAATTAAGAAATGTTTATGTGTTATGTTTTATCAGTAAAATTATTAAATTCTTGATTAAGAGATTTGATAATTTACTTATGAAAGACCTTTTTGTAGTAAAAGGCAAATCTATGATTTATGATTCTCTGTTAGTAGTTTCTAATTTTATGAGAACCCTACACGCAGTTCAGACAAAATCTGGATAATGGACTAGTGCAAGTATACTGTTTTAGTCGAAAACAGTATCTGAATATGTATGCCAGTATGAAAATGAACTGTGTTTAGGAGATAAGCCAAGTGAGGTCTTAAAAAGAATGACAAATGTCACTTTGAGAACCGGCCACCCTATAGGGACTAAAGTGCAAATGTTTTGCCTTTAGGGGCCAAAGTGCAATTTTGTGAAAATTATGGTTTGATAGATAAATTTGTAAATTTATGGAACTATGGATTTTTCTAGTTAGATTTCCTAGTTCAATTTAGCTTATGATGATTTTTAAATTTGGTTAACCTAGTTGGAAACCAAGGAATCAAGTTAGGTTTGGATTGGTTCAAAATTGACCAATCATTTGCCTACACTTGCACTTAAGGGAACCGGCCACATCAAGGGTTAATGAGCTGATATTTTGCTCTTAAGGACCAATAGGCAAGGTATGAAAAATTTGAAGTTCATTAGAATTTGATACCTCATAATTTTAGCCTTGCCTAGTAAGCAAAATAGTTTTGCATTCTAAGCTATGTTGCATTTTGCAACTTTCACACCTAGCAAGTAATGGCCGGCCACCTTATGAATAATTGCAAGAAAATTTTATGATTTTAAGGGCTGATTAGTAGATAGGGAATTAGGTGTTTCTTTATGAGTTTGACACCTAAAAACCTAGCCTTGCTTAGTAAGCATTTTAGTCATGCTTACTTGGCTATTTGTGATGTATCATTAAGCAAAAATCTGTCCATGTAGCACACTAAGGAACCGGCCACCACCTTGGCTAGACACATCATGAAACTAGCATTGGTTAGCAAGCACTTTAGCCTTACCTATTTGGCTAGCAAAGCCAAGCACACCAAGCCACCTAAGGCCGGCCACCATATGGTTTAGACACCTAATGGCCTAGCCTTGGTGAATCACCATTCTAGCTTGCTCATTTGGCAAGCCAAGCTCTTGCCAAACCTACACCAAATCCGGCCATTTGGAGGAAGAGACACCTCATGGTCTAGCCTTGATGAGTCACCCTTTTAGCTTGCCTCTTTGGCCAGCCAAGGGCCTTGCCAAATCTGCACAAAAATCCGGCCAATGGGAGGATGACAAACCATGATGTAGCTTAGATGAATCAGCATTTCTAGCTTTGCCACCATGGCTAGCTAAGATTTTGACACATCATCACTCTAATGACCAGCCATCCTAAGGGCAAGGCACATCACCTTGTAGCCTTGGTGAGTCAATTTAGCCTTGCTTACTCATTTCCTAGGGCCAGCCATGGCCGGCCAGCACACTAGGATTGCTGGAAAAAAATAAAAATTGTTGGAGACTTGTTGGCAAGGTAAGAACAAGAATTCATCTATAAATAGGTGAAGGCAAAATCTGTAGGTTTCTTTTAGTCCACTCTCAGCCATCAAGCACCTCTTTACCCCTTAAAAGCAGAACAAAAGTGTGAGTGAAATCAGATTCGGTTGGTGTTGGTCTAGTGAAAAAGGAAACCTCCAAAACCCTAAGCTAGAATTTGTTTTGTAAAGCTTGAGGTAAACTTTTTAACCTTTAGTTTTCATTCACGTTTTTGATAAGAAGATTATGAGTGTGATGTTATGTATAAGCATGAGTTTATAAAAAGCAGATTCAAGTACTATGCTTTATGTGTAGTGATAGTTTTGGTTTCGATATGCTAGTTTCGAAATAGATTTTTATGCAAGTTTAAGATTTTTGTTTTACAAAAGTTATATGAGTAAGATCTGGATGTATGATTATGAAATGTTAGGTAACGCCTGCATGCTTGAAATAGGTCACGGGATATCCGTTTGAGGTAGTGTGCACGTTAGATTACCTAAAACCCAAACCGAACAAAAACTGCCAGTTCGGGTCAAACTGGACAGTAAATTGGAAAGTGAATTTTGAGGCCCTTAGAGGCGAATCTTTAAAAAGTCAAAACTACAAAATTGTAGAGAAGGGAAAATCCTAGGGCCAACGCAGACAGTTTTTGAAAATAAGCCTCTAAGACCTTCATTTTTACAAAAACCCGAGACCTATTCAAGGTTAATAAAAATGGTCGAAGAATTTTCAAAGGCAGAAACAAGCATGTTTAAGTCAGATTTGAGTTTTGAGTTAAAAACAGAAGTTGTAGGAACCTTCAAGGTCTACAACTTTCATGAAGGAAATATTTTCAAATTCGGAACAGATTGTTAAAAAAGGATCAAATTTAAAGACTGATTTCAAATATAGTTTGTTTTTAAAATTTTAGTGTTTTAAAAGATAGTAGGATTTTAAAGTTTATGCTATGTTTTAATATCCTTGTACTGAGATAAGTCAATAACTAGGGTTGTATGATACTATGATAGGATGATTCTCATCCTATGATTTTTCTGTGAAAACAGGAAAACCACTCGGTTAGGAAAAGCGCTAAACTTGAGATTTAGTATCTGGTAAGTACAACTCCGTCTACAGCATAGACTTTCCGTTGTATACTTACCCAAGTATGATGAATGATCGCTATTAGAATGTGATGTAAATGTATGCTAGAATTGTTTGATGCGGTGTTATGATTATTATGATGATATCAAGCTTATGATTCTATGGTAATATCAAGCTTATGATTATTATGATGATATCAAGTTTATGATTATGAGATAAGGCATGTTGTTAAGATATGAGTATGATTTAAGTTTAGTGACATCACGAAGCATGTTCACTAACAAGATCAATTATGAGATCACGAAAAGCAAGTATGATGCAGCGAACTTGCCTTGTCGTACCGACCCGCGTTAGGTCGGGTTGGACTGTGGTTTGAGTTGGAAATGGACTAGCCGCCCCAACCAAATCATAGTTGCGCGCCCGGTACGTACACTTATGTTATGGGGCCCATAAACAAGATAAGTTAAGAATGCATGAAATGGCATAATACGAGCATAATCGGTTCATGCATATATTATGCAATGCTATGATATGTTATGTATGAAATGTTACGATATGATAAGTTAAGTATGAAATGCTATGGTATGAGATGCTATGTAAGATTATGAAATGTTATGATATGAGATGCTATGTAGGGTTATGATGAATTATGTTTTGAGTTGTATTGTCACGGATAAATATGTTGTACTTGCTGAGCGAAAGCTCACGTCTTACGTCTATGCTGTAGGTAAGCAACCTATGGGCAGTTGTTGATACAAGATGGTGAGCGTGGCAGGACGAACTGTGAAATGTGGATTAATAGCCGCTACGCGTTTTGTTCTGTTTGTATGTATATAATTTCGTATTCCGAACATCGTTATATTATTATGCTTTCCGCTTATCCACGCTGTATATCTATATATATGGCTAATCGCTCGTACGCGTTACGTATATAAAAAAAATAAAAAATTCCGCTGTTTACGTTAAATAAATAAGAATGTATGTATGTATGTATGTATGGTAACGACCTGTGCAAGCGGGTCGTATCAGATAAGCAGCAAGATAGTAAGAGATGGTAACCGGGAAGGATACCCGAGTTATTGGGCTTGACCCCCAAAGCCCAAGTCTGACATATAAGGTTGACTTTGGTTGACCAGGTTTGACCAAGGATTATCATCTCAAGGGTTACCCAACATAACCCATCGAGATACCAAAATATTAGGAGTTAAGAGCTAGGGTTATTTGAAATAACCCAATGGATGATAGACCAAGAATATTAAAGCTTATGCCCAAGGTTAGGATAGTAACCTAACCCTACCTGTATGGATATGAGCTTAGCACATGTGGTTACTCAGTGTAACCGAATAAGTTATAATCCATGTTTGGCTAGTCTCGAACAAATAGGGTTACTTATCGTAACCAAGTAAGATATCTGGCATAGGGGACATACAACTAAGACCATATATGCATGTTGGTTAGGTCACCAATATTTTTCGGTAATAGACCCTTACCTATGTCCTTCATTCAAGCAGGAAGTAGCCTGCAGCTGTATCCGGACGTGGAGCAGCATTTCACCGGACATAGTAGTCGAGGTAAGTACAACTCCGCCTATAGCATATGCTTTTTGTTGTATACTTGCTCAAGTATGAACGATGAATTCTATGATAGTTGATGTGAGGTATGTTTGATATGCTTATGAAATGTCATGTAAGTGTTATATGATATGATATGAATATGCCATGATGTATGTTATGTCTATGATGCATGAAGATATGTTTATGAAGCATGTTATGATTATATCTCATGAATGTGTGACATCACGAAGCATGCTCATAAATCTAAATAAGAGATAATGAAAAGACAAGTATGATGGCAAGCAAGTTGCCTGTGTCGTACCGACCCGCTCACAGGTCGGGTTGGACTATGGTTTGAGTTGGAAATGGACTGGCCGCCCCAACCACTCCATAGTTGCGCGCCCGGTACGTACACTTATGGGGCCCATAAGCATGATAAGTAGATAAGTATGATAAGCAAGTAAGACATGATAAACTATGAAAAGTCAAGCAAGCATAAATGGCTCATGCATGATTAGGATAGACTATGTTATGTTATGATGCTATGATAAGTTATGATTGTATATGTTACGATGCTATGTTAGGTTTGCTATGTTACGCCACGATACGTTATGTTACGATGTTATGATAAGTTAGGACACGAGATGTATGTTACGACGCTATGTTAGGTTATGCTATGTTACGACACGATACGTTATGTTACGATGCTATGTTAGGTCATGCCATGATATGCGCTTTGATAGCATAGGTTGGTTTGTTTCGCGGTTTAGTAGTTGTACTTGCTGAGCGAAAGCTCACTGTCTTACGTCTATGCTGTAGTAAGCAACCTACGGGCAATTGTTGATGCAAGATGGGGGAGTGTGGCAGGGCAAGCTGTGAAATGTGGAAATAAAGCCGCTACGCGTTTTGTCTTTTCATGTTATTGATGTTTTTCAAACATCGTTTTTATATATTGTTATGCGCTCGTACGCGCCTTAAAAAAAAAAAAAAAAAAAAAAAAAAAAAAAACTTCCGCTGTTTTCGCCAAATATGTAAGTATGATTCATGTATGTATATATGTATGTTGCATAAGTATGTATGTACGGTACGGCCTGTGCTAGGCGGGTCGTTACACAATGTTCACCATACCAATATATTCAATAACATAGATCAGGTGTAGATACTTAGTATATGGAAATTATATGCAATGTGATCTTAAACATGTTTATTTCCAACTAGTCCAGCTTTATTCTTTAGTGAGATCAAAA
>CM046366.1:20745491-20918140 GCA_025413025.1 Ficus hispida | reverse complement strand
AGGACCTGGCTAACCCGGCGACATTGGCATTGCAGACACTTCGAGACGGACTGCCTCATCATCAGATCCGACAGTATGTTCCTATACCGATGCAGGCATGACGGTGGGGAACATGATCGATGACATTTTAGAGGCGGAGGCGGTCATGCAGGCCATGCAGGTTGCTGAGGTTGCGGGTGGTCCGCAGGCACCAGTCGATGAGGCTGGGATGGGAGAGCCGCCTTTCGAGGCGATCCAGCACCACCCAGGACGCCGAGGCTGATATGGCCGTAAATGAGTTTGATGATTTCCTAGTCGCTCTGGAGGATCAGCTTGAGGATCCCCCGATCATTGACATTTCTAGCGACGACGAGGAAGAAATACAGCCAGCGCCAGAAATTGAGCAGCGGGCTGGCTAGAGAATGATGATGATGTGTTATGATTATAGCGAGGACCCCGAAGAGATTGTGTTCATGACGGAGCTGAGGAGTCAGATTCTGACACGTCCTCGGTGGTTACGATCGAACACCTAGACTAGACTAATCATGTATATGTATTTTGTGTGGTTTACGACTAATATGTACTAGCTTATCTTTTTGTGTCTTTTTGACGATAGGCTTGTACTGTTATATATGAGAAAGTGTTAGACACTTCCATCAGAAGTTATGGTTATGTATGTACAGTGATCGTGTTAAAATGTATTTACAAGATTGTAAATATGAAGTACTTTTTATAAGAATGTAAAAAGTCGGTTCAAATATGAGATGATATGATATGATTATGAAAGGCATATTACGAGTTGTATGTGCTATAATACGATGAAAACGTTCTGATTTGATACAGTAATAACGTTCTGATGTAACGTAATAGTTATGTTATGATAAGAAAGGTATGAAAGAAAGGATATTCCTAGTATGATAATATCTTTTCTTGTGATTTGATAGGAACTAGAAAATGGTTCGTACTCGTCGTACGGTACCTGTAAATCAGCCAGAACCAGATTTCGCAACTGTTGTAACGAATTTGCAACGACAGCTGCTGGAACAGCAGCGAGAAATGAATAGATTGCGGGAGCAATTAGCTCATGTGAACCAGAGACCTCGAGCTGAGGAAGTTCCTCTACAACAATATAGAGTACCTCCGGAACCAGAAGTTCAACCAGAGGTACATCCAGAAAATCCACGGAATTTTGGAGTTCCGTTAGTACCTGCAGGAGTTCCAGTAAACATGCAGCCAGTACGGGAGATTTACTGTACGAAAGATTCAGGCGAATGAAGGCACCTGAATTCGAAGGACTAATGGACCCGATAGCTGCGGATAATTGGTTAATCGATATCCAAGTTATCTTGGACTTTATGAGGCTATCAGAATAGGAACAAGTTCTATGTGCTTCCTTTGTACTCAAGAAAGACGCTAGACACTGGTGGAGGACTGTCCAGATGCGTCGAGATGTTGCCACCATGGGCTGGCAAGATTTTGTGACGGAGTTCCGCACCACGTACTACAACAGGGAATCCTGACAGCTCAGCAGGATGAGTTCGCTAGTTTGAAACAAGGGTCAATGACAGTATTGGAGGCTGTTAAGAAATTTGATCAGTTAGCCCGGTTGTGTCCGGAGTTGGTTCCCAATGAAACGGAAAATGTGAGAAGGATGATGAAGATGTTCGTACTGATATTGCCAAGCAGGTTAGTGCTGGCAGTAGTCCACCTACCCTGGTATCCGACTGTGTGAGTCGGGCAATGAGAGCCGAGTATTGGATAAACCAGGACAAGGAAGAAAGGGCTCAATTTTTAAGGCTAGAAAGGAGGAGAAAACCGTAGTAAAGCCGACGCAGCCCGTCAAGGCCTAGAGTTGAGTCAGAAAGGCCCGATAAGTAGCCCGGCCCAAGGTTCCAAACATTTTGGGAGAAACAAGAGAAAAGGGAGTTTCTCTGGTCAGGGTCAACAAAGGAACTACCCGCAAAAGAAGAACAATAGAGGAAATGAGGGTACTAGTACGGATTACCCCGCGTGTGCTAAGTGTGGAAGGAAACACCCGGGAGTTTGTCGAATGGGGTCAAATGCCTGCTTCCTGTGTGGCAAGGAGGGGCACTATGTGAAGAATTGCTATCTGAATAACCGAGGTCAAAATCCTTCGTACCCGAGTCAGAACACCAACAGGCAGCTGCATGCAGTCCAAGCTAAGCTTGAAGGACCCTCAATCACTCAAGGCAGATTAGAGGCTCCTGAACCTCAAGCCAGGATCTATGCTTACACTAGGGTGATGCTGAAGCTGGGACTTCGCATGTAGTGACAGGTCAGATTTCTATCACCACTTATGATGCTGTTGCCTTGTTTGATTCTGGTGCTACTCACTCATTTGTATCCCTGGAGTTCGCCCAGAAGTTAGGAAAAGGAGTGGATAGTTTAGATCAACCTGTTAAAACCTCTTTGCCATCCGGAGAGATTTTGTGGTCCAATTTTTGGATACGAAATACTTCCGTGACTATCTGTGGCAGAGAATTGTTTGTAGATCTCATCGTGATCAAGCTTCAGGATTTCGATGTGATCTTAGGGATGGACTTCTTAGGTAAATACAACGCCAAGATTGACTGTCGAAAGCGTTGTGTAACGTTTAACCCGTACGAAGAGGAGGAGTTTAATTTCTACGGACAATCTCGGAATTCAGCAACCAAACTGGTTTCAGCAACGAAGGCTTGGAAGATGTTAGCTAGTGGCTGCCAAGGATATTTAGCTAACATGATGGATAAGGATTGTGAAGTGGAGTTGATACCGGAAGATGTTCCCATTATAAAGGAATATGTGGATATCTTTCCGAAGGATTTACCCGGACTTCCGCCAGAACGCGAGATATTGTTCGAAATCGAATTACTACCTGGAGTTGCACCGATCTCCAAAGCGCCTTACCGTATGGCACCAGCTGAGCTTAGGGAATTGCAAGTGCAGTTACAAGAACTGCTTGACAAAGGATTCATCCGATAGAGTTACTCCCCATGGGGAGCACCGGTGTTGTTCGTAAAGAAGAAGGATGGATCATTACGTATGTGTATCGACTACCGTGAGTTGAATAAGATTACGATCAAGAACAAGTATCCCCTTCCGATGATTGACGATCTCTTCGATCAACTCAGAGGAGCAGTTGTATTTTCGAAGGTCGATCTACGTTCAGGCTATCATCAGCTCAGGATCAAGGAGGTAGATATTTCCAAGACGGCCTTTCGAACACGTTACGGGCATTATGAGTTTTTGGTTATGCCATTTGGATTAACCAATGCCCCGGCAGCATTTATGGACCTTGTGAATCGAGTATTCAAGGAATACTTGGATAAGTTCATCATTGTTTTTATCGACGATATTCTGATCTACTCAAGGTCCAAAGAGGAACATGAACATCACCTTAGATTGGTGATGGAAACGTTGAGAAGGAATCAGCTGTATGCCAAATTCACAAAATGTGAATTTTGGTTGGAAAAAGTTCATTTCTTGGGTCATGTGGTATCGAAGGAAGGAATTTCAGTAGACCCTGCAAAGGTGGAAGCGGTTAGTGCATGGCCAGTACCCAAAAATGTTACGGAAATAAGAAGTTTCCTTGGATTAGCTGGCTATTACCGACGATTCGTCGAGGGATTTTCCAAGATCGCTACACCCCTCACTGCTCTTACCAGAAAAGGAAAGACTTTTGAATGGACTCAGAAGTGTGAGGAGAATTTTCAGGAGCTCAAGAAGAGGCTGACGAGTGCGCCTGTGTTGATAATTCCTGATGTAGATGCAGGAAATTTCGTGATCTATAGTGACGCTTCTAAAAATGGATTAGGAGCTGTCTTAATGCAGAATGGCAAGGTAGTGGCCTATGCATCTCGACAGTTAAAGATTCACGAAAAGAATTATCCCACGCACGATTTAGAGCTCGCGGCAGTAGTTTTCGCACTTAAGATTTGGAGACACTATTTGTATGGGAATAAGTGTGAAATCTACACTGATCACCAGAGCCTTAAGTATATCTTTACTCAGAAAGAGCTCAATATGAGACAACGTAGATGGCTGGAACTTGTAAAGGATTATGACTGTGAGATCCTTTACCATCCTGGAAAGGCGAATAGAGTAGCAGATGCCTTAAGCAGGAAATCCGTACGCATACTGATGTCTATTGGAATGTTTCCTAAGCCACTACAAAAGGAGATTTCTGAGTTTAATTTGGAGATGATAACGGGGAAATTATCTTCTCTAACCATTCAGTCTGATTTGATAGAATCCATTAAGTCTCACCAAGAAAAGGATTCTTTTTTGATGAAAACTCAGCTTTTTGGAGGAAAAAGCAATGAGTTTAGAACCACTGCAGATGGCGTCATCTACTTCAAGGAGAGGATCTGTGTTCCCAACTTTGAAGTCTTGAAGGATCAGATTTTGTTGGAAGCACATATGACGCCATACTCAGTACATCCAGGAGCTTCCAAGATGTACAAAGACCTCCGAGAAAGTTTCTGGTGGCCTAATATGAAGAATGAGGTAGCTGAATATGTGTCGAAATGCCTAACTTGTCAGAAAGTTAAGGCTGAACATCGACATCCTGGCGGAGAACTGCAGAAGATAGAGCTTCCTGAGTGGAAATGGGAGCAGATTACTATGGATTTCGTAGTAGGACTACCCAGGACTACAAGTGGGAGTGACATGATTTGGGTGATTGTTGATAGATTAACCAAATCGGCTCACTTTATTGCGATTAAGGCCACCTTTTCTGTGGAAAAGTTAGCTGAAATTTATGTATCCCAGATTGTCAGATTTCATGGAGTGCCAAAATCGATCATCTCGGACCGTGATGGACGTTTCACTTCTCGATTTTGGACTAGTGTTCACAACGTCATGGGGTCGAAATTGAAGTTCAGCACGGCATTTCACCCCCAAACTGACGGTCAATCCGAACGAACCATCCAGACACTAGAAGATATGCTAAGGTCATGTGTGCTGGATTTCAAAGGAAACTGGGATCAGAAGCTGCCATTGATCGAATTTTCATATAACAACAGTTATCATACTTCAATTGGTATGGCTCCATTTGAAGCATTATATGGAAGAAAATGTCGATCTCCGATCCACTGGCAAGAAGTTGGACAGAAACAGCTACAAACCACAGATTTTATCAAAAAGACCTCTGAGGACATTCAGAAGATCAGACAGAGGCTCGACATAGCTTTTAGCAGACAGAAAAGTTATGCCGACAAACGTAGGAGGCCTTTGGAATTCCAAGTGGGAGATGCGGTTTTCATCAAGATTACTCCTATGAAAGGAGTAATGCGCTTTGGAAAGAAAGGGAAGCTTAGCCCAAGATATACGGGGCCATTTGAGATCCTTGAAAGGATTGGAAAAGTAGCCTATAAGCTTGCCCTACCGCCTGAATTGGCTTCGATGCATAATGTTTTTCATGTGTCAATGCTAAAGAAGTATATATCCGACCCTTCCCATGTGCTTAGTCAAGAACCAGTAGAGGTTCAAACGGACTTAACTTATGAAGAAAAGCCCGTTCAAGTACTGGATTGGGAAGAGAATGTCTTAAGAAATAAAACCATTCCCATGGTTAAAGTGTTATGGCGAAACCACAGGGTTGAAGAAGCAACCTGGGAGTTAGAAGATGAGATGAAGAAGAACTATCCCGACTTGTTCTAATTTTCGAGGACGAAAATTTTTAAGGGGGGTAGATTGTAATAACTAGAATTTCCCAACGTCACAATGTCTTGTATAGATATTGAATTATGCCCTGAAGGTATTTATGAAAAGCCCAGCTTAGGGTTTTTATTAGATATTGTGAGTTCTTATGCTTTTATAAGACTCCAAAAATTATTGCTTGTAAAGCAAGTGACCTTTTGAGTAAAACGGTATAAAACGTAATGATCAGCTTGTTTACAAATTTTGATTTCTGTTATGAACAATCAAAGTTTGTAATTAAGAAATGTTTATGTGTTATGTTTTATCAGTAAAATTATTAAATTCTTGATTAAGAGATTTGATAATTTACTTATGAAAGACCTTTTTGTAGTAAAAGGCAAATCTATGATTTATGATTCTCTGTTAGTAGTTTCTAATTTTATGAGAACCCTACACGCAGTTCAGACAAAATCTGGATAATGGACCAGTGCAAGTATACTGTTTTTAGTCGAAAACAGTATCTGAATATGTATGCCAGTATGAAAATGAACTGTGTTTAGGAGATAAGCCAAGTGAGGTCTTAAAAAGAATGACAAATGTCACTTTGAGAACCGGCCACCCTATAGGGACTAAAGTGCAAATGTTTTGCCTTTAGGGGCCAAAGTGCAATTTTGTGAAAATTATGGTTTGATAGATAAATTTGTAAATTTATGGAACTATGGATTTTTCTAGTTAGATTTCCTAGTTCAATTTAGCTTATGATGATTTTTAAATTTGGTTAACCTAGTTGGAAACCAAGGAATCAAGTTAGGTTTGGATTGGTTCAAAATTGACCAATCATTTGCCTACACTTGCACTTAAGGGAACCGGCCACATCAAGGGTTAATGAGCTGATATTTTGCTCTTAAGGACCAATAGGCAAGGTATGAAAAATTTGAAGTTCATTAGAATTTGATACCTCATAATTTTAGCCTTGCCTAGTAAGCAAAATAGTTTTGCATTCTAAGCTATGTTGCATTTTGCAACTTTCACACCTAGCAAGTAATGGCCGGCCACCTTATGAATAATTGCAAGAAAATTTTATGATTTTAAGGGCTGATTAGTAGATAGGGAATTAGGTGTTTCTTTATGAGTTTGACACCTAAAAACCTAGCCTTGCTTAGTAAGCATTTTAGTCATGCTTACTTGGCTATTTGTGATGTATCATTAAGCAAAAATCTGTCCATGTAGCACACTAAGGAACCGGCCACCACCTTGGCTAGACACATCATGAAACTAGCATTGGTTAGCAAGCACTTTAGCCTTACCTATTTGGCTAGCAAAGCCAAGCACACCAAGCCACCTAAGGCCGGCCACCATATGGTTTAGACACCTAATGGCCTAGCCTTGGTGAATCACCATTCTAGCTTGCTCATTTGGCAAGCCAAGCTCTTGCCAAACCTACACCAAATCCGGCCATTTGGAGGAAGAGACACCTCATGGTCTAGCCTTGATGAGTCACCCTTTTAGCTTGCCTCTTTGGCCAGCCAAGGGCCTTGCCAAATCTGCACAAAAATCCGGCCAATGGGAGGATGACAAACCATGATGTAGCTTAGATGAATCAGCATTTCTAGCTTTGCCACCATGGCTAGCTAAGATTTTGACACATCATCACTCTAATGACCAGCCATCCTAAGGGCAAGGCACATCACCTTGTAGCCTTGGTGAGTCAATTTAGCCTTGCTTACTCATTTCCTAGGGCCAGCCATGGCCGGCCAGCACACTAGGATTGCTGGAAAAAAAATAAAAATTGTTGGAGGACTTGTTGGCAAGGTAAGAACAAGAATTCATCTATAAATAGGTGAAGGCAAAATCTGTAGGTTTCTTTTAGTCCACTTCTCAGCCATCAAGCACCTCTTTTACCCCTTAAAAGCAGAACAAAAGTGTGAGTGAAATCAGATTCGGTTGGTGTTGGTCTAGTGAAAAAGGAAACCTCCAAAACCCTAAGCTAGAATTTGTTTTGTGAAGCTTGAGGTAAACTTTTTAACCTTTAGTTTTCATTCACGTTTTTGATAAGAAGATTATGAGTGTGATGTTATGTATAAGCATGAGTTTATAAAAAGCAGATTCAAGTACTATGCTTTATGTGTAGTTGATAGTTTTTGGTTTCGATATGCTAGTTTCGAAATAGGATTTTTATGCAAGTTTAAGATTTTTGTTTTACAAAAGTTATATGAGTAAGATCTGGATGTATGATTATGAAATGGTTAGGTAACGCCTGCATGCTTGAAATAGGTTCACGGGATATCCGTTTGAGGTAGTGTGCACGTTAGATTACCTAAAACCCAAACCGAACAAAAACTGCCAGTTTCGGGTCAAACTGGACAGTAAATTTGGAAAGTGAATTTTGAGGCCCTTAGAGGCGAATCTTTAAAAAGTCAAAACTACAAAATTGTAGAGAAGGGAAAATCCTAGGGGCCAACGCAGACAGTTTTTGAAAATAAGGCCTCTAAGACCTTCATTTTTACAAAAACCCGAGACCTATTTCAAGGTTAATAAAAATGGTCGAAGAATTTTCAAAGGCAGAAACAAGCATGTTTAAGTCAGATTTGAGTTTTGAGTTAAAAACAGAAGTTGTAGGAACCTTCAAGGTCTACAACTTTCATGAAGGAAATATTTTCAAATTCGGAACAGATTTGTTAAAAAAGGATCAAATTTAAAGACTGATTTCAAATATAGTTTGTTTTTAAAATTTTAGTGTTTTAAAAGATAGTAGGATTTTAAAGTTTATGCTATGTTTTAATATCCTTGTACTGAGATAAGTCAATAACTAGGGTTGTATGATACTATGATAGGATGATTCTCATCCTATGATTTTTCTGTGAAAACAGGAAAACCACTCGGTTAGGAAAAGCGCTAAACTTGAGATTTAGTATCTGGTAAGTACAACTCCGTCTACAGCATAGACTTTCCGTTGTATACTTACCCAAGTATGATGAATGATCGCTATTAGAATGTGATGTAAATGTATGCTAGAATTGTTTGATGCGGTGTTATGATTATTATGATGATATCAAGCTTATGATTATTATGGTAATATCAAGCTTATGATTATTATGATGATATCAAGTTTATGATTATGAGATAAGGCATGTTGTTAAGATATGAGTATGATTTAAGTTTAGTGACATCACGAAGCATGTTCACTAACAAGATCAATTATGAGATCACGAAAAGCAAGTATGATGGCAAGCGAACTTGCCTTGTCGTACCGACCCGCGTTAGGTCGGGTTGGACTGTGGTTTGAGTTGGAAATGGACTAGCCGCCCCAACCAAATCATAGTTGCGCGCCCGGTACGTACACTTATGTTATGGGGCCCATAAACAAGATAAGTTAAGAATGCATGAAATGGCATAATACGAGCATAATCGGTTCATGCATATATTATGCAATGCTATGATATGTTATGTATGAAATGTTACGATATGATGAGTTAAGTATGAAATGCTATGGTATGAGATGCTATGTAAGATTATGAAATGTTATGATATGAGATGCTATGTAGGGTTATGATGAATTATGTTTTGAGTTGTATTGTCACGGATAAATATGTTGTACTTGCTGAGCGAAAGCTCACGTCTTACGTCTATGCTGTAGGTAAGCAACCTATGGGCAGTTGTTGATACAAGATGGTGAGCGTGGCAGGACGAACTGTGAAATGTGGGATTAATAGCCGCTACGCGTTTTGTTCTGTTTGTATGTATATAATTTCGTATTCCGAACATCGTTATATTATTATGCTTTCCGCTTATCCACGCTGTATATCTATATATATGGCTAATCGCTCGTACGCGTTACGTATATAAAAAAAATAAAAAATTCCGCTGTTTACGTTAAATAAATAAGAATGTATGTATGTATGTATGTATGGTAACGACCTGTGCAAGGCGGGTCGTATCAGATAAGCAGCAAGATAGTAAGAGATGGTAACCGGGAAGGATACCCGAGTTATTGGGCTTGACCCCCAAAGCCCAAGTCTGACCATATAAGGTTGACTTTGGTTGACCAGGTTTGACCAAGGATTATCATCTCAAGGGTTACCCAACATAACCCATCGAGATACCAAAAATATTAGGAGTTAAGAGCTAGGGTTATTTGAAATAACCCAATGGATGATAGACCAAGAATATTAAAGCTTATGCCCAAGGTTAGGATAGTAACCTAACCCTACCTGTATGGATATGAGCTTAGCACATGTGGTTACTCAGTGTAACCGAATAAGTTATAATCCATGTTTGGGCTAGTCTCGAACAATAGGGTTACTTATCGTAACCAAGTAAGATATCTGGCATAGGGGACATACAACTAAGACCATATATGCATGTTGGTTAGGTCACCAATATTTTTCGGTAATAGACCCTTACCTATGTCCTTCATTCAAGCAGGAAGTAGCCTGCAGCTGTATCCGGACGTGGAGCAGCATTTCACCGGACATAGTAGTCGAGGTAAGTACAACTCCGCCTATAGCATATGCTTTTTGTTGTATACTTGCTCAAGTATGAACGATGAATTCTATGATAGTTGATGTGAGGTATGTTTGATATGCTTATGAAATGTCATGTAAGTGTTATATGATATGATATGAATATGCCATGATGTATGTTATGTCTATGATGCATGAAGATATGTTTATGAAGCATGTTATGATTATATCTCATGAATGTGTGACATCACGAAGCATGCTCATAAATTCTAAATAAGAGATAATGAAAAGACAAGTATGATGGCAAGCAAGTTGCCTGTGTCGTACCGACCCGCTCACAGGTCGGGTTGGACTATGGTTTGAGTTGGAAATGGACTGGCCGCCCCAACCACTCCATAGTTGCGCGCCCGGTACGTACACTTATGGGGCCCATAAGCATGATAAGTAGATAAGTATGATAAGCAAGTAAGACATGATAAACTATGAAAAGTCAAGCAAGCATAAATGGCTCATGCATGATTAGGATAGACTATGTTATGTTATGATGCTATGATAAGTTATGATTGTATATGTTACGATGCTATGTTAGGTTGTGCTATGTTACGCCACGATACGTTATGTTACGATGTTATGATAAGTTAGGACACGAGATGTATGTTACGACGCTATGTTAGGTTATGCTATGTTACGACACGATACGTTATGTTACGATGCTATGTTAGGTCATGCCATGATATGCGCTTTGATAGCATAGGTTGGTTTTGTTTCGCGGTTTAGTAGTTGTACTTGCTGAGCGAAAGCTCACTGTCTTACGTCTATGCTGTAGGTAAGCAACCTACGGGCAATTGTTGATGCAAGATGGGGGAGTGTGGCAGGGCAAGCTGTGAAATGTGGGAAATAAAGCCGCTACGCGTTTTGTCTTTTCATGTTTATTGATTGTTTTTCAAACATCGTTTTTATATATTGTTATGCGCTCGTACGCGCCTTAAAAAAAAAAAAAAAAAAAAAAAAAAAAAAAAAACTTCCGCTGTTTTCGCCAAATATGTAAGTATGATTCATGTATGTATATATGTATGTTGCATAAGTATGTATGTACGGTAGCGGCCTGTGCTAGGCGGGTCGTTACACAATGTTCACCATACCAATATATTCAATAACATAGATCAGGTGTAGATACGTAGTATGGAAATTATATGCAATGTGATCTTAAACATGTTTATTTCCAACTAGTCCAGCTTTATTCTTTAGTGAGATCAAACACAAATAACATTCAGAGTCTATAAATGAACCATATACTTTATTCTGCAGAAAATAAACACAAAATGTGTTTGTACTAAAGAACATCAAAACACAAACTCCCGCTAAACATACACATCGTCAAATAAAACAACACCCATATGAGCAGTGTACTCATGAAAGACCTTAGGTGGTAAATCTTTAGTAAGCAGATCCGCAATCATGGAGTTTATCCCGATATGTTTTATAACCACTTGATGACTCTGAACTCTTTCTTTAACAACAAGAAACTTGAGGTCTATGTGCTTTGACTTCGTAGAGCTTCTGTTGTTATTCAAAAAAAGCACAGCCAAATTATTGTCACAATATATCTTTAATAGTCTTTTAATACCATCTACAATTCGCAGCCCAGTGACAAAATTTCACAGTCATATCCCATGATTAGATGCCTCAAAACAAGCTATAAACTCAACTGTCATAGTGCAAGAAGCTATGAGTGTTTGCTTAACATTCTTCCAAGAAAAAGCTCCTCCAGCTAACAGGCAGACAAAGCTCGACGTGGATCTTTTACTGTCTTGGCATCCAGCAAAATCAGAATCAAAATATCCAACGATCTCTAAAAGATCTGATCTCCGATAAATGAGCATGTGATCTTTTGTTCTCTGTAAATATCGCATAACCCGTTCGGCTGCTTTCCAATGATCCATCTCTGGGTTACTTAAATATCTGCCTAACATTCCCACTATGAATGCAATATCCGGATGCGTGCATACTTGAGCATACATAAGACTTCCTACAGCTGACGTATAAGGAATCTTTTGCATTTCTTTCCATTCCAACTCATTCTTGGGGCACTGACTGAGACTGAACTTATCTCCTTTAGTGACAGAGGTGTCTTCTGGTGTACAACCTTTCATGCCAAACCTATCAAGAACTCTTTCGATATAGCTATTTTGTGATAATCCAAGGATATCTCGAGAGCGATCCCGGTGTATTTGTATGCCTAATATAAAAGAGGCGTCCCCAAGATCTTTCATCTAAAAATTCGTAGTCAGAAGTCTCTTGGTTTTGTGCAATGAGCCTATATCACTGCTAGGAAGCAGTATGTCATCGACATATAACACCAAGAATATGTACTTACTCCCACTGAACTTATGATATATACAATCATCAATCTTATTTACCTTAAAACCATACGAGATAATTACTAAATACTATTGGCAAGAAGCCTGTTTAAGACCATAGATGGATTTTTTCAGTTTGCAGACCATTTTCTTTGGGTCACTGGATACAAAGTTTTCTGGCTGCACCATATATATCATTTCGTCAATGTCACCATTGAGGAGCACAGTCCTTACATCCATCTGATGCAGCTTCAAATCAAAATGAGCCACAAGTGCCATTACAATCCTGAACGAGTCTTTCATTGAAACCGGAGAGAAAGTCTCTTTGTAATCAATGCCTTCCTTTTGCATAAAACCCTTAGCAACTAGATGAGCCTTGTATCTCTCAACATTGCCTTTTGAATCCCTTTTGATCTTAAATATCCATTTGCAACCAATGGGTTTTGAACCTTCAGGCAATTCGACTAGATCCCAAACATCATTGTCCTTTATAGATTTCATCTCATCATTCGTGACATGCATGCACTTTTGAGAATTAAAACTTTCTTTGGCTTAATGGAAGTTGACTGGATCATCTTCCACCACTCCTATATCAACCTCATGTTCTTGGAGAAAACAACATAGTCATCCGGAATCGTATTTCTCCTTTCTCTAGTGGACCTGCTTAATGGCATATCCTCTTGAGGTTGTTAAGTTTGCACTTTAAATATAATTTCTTCATTTTGCACAGGGAGTTCCTCTACATTGTCTTGATATTCCGAATTTGCGTTTTGAACAATGTCCGGAATAGAAGCCTGATCATTATCAATAGCAATAATAAGAAGAGAAAAGAATTCCTATTAAAAGACAATGTATCTAACCTTATCTCCCCCCACAAACTCAACTTCCTCAAGAAATCTAGCATTTCCCGTCTCAAAAAATATCTTAGCAATGGGATCGAAAAATTTGAAACCCCTTGACTATTCAGAGTATCCAACAAAGTAGCAGCTTACAGTTCTTGAGTCCAATTTCTTTTCATTTGGTCTGTAAGGCCTTACCTCAGTTGGACAATCCCAAATGTATAGATGCCTAATACTAGGTTTCTGGCCTGTCCATAGCTCATAAAGGGGTTTTAGCTATCGCTTTACTTGGAACCCTGTTGAGGATATATGCTGCAGTTTTTAGAGCTTCACCCCAAAGGGATTTTGATAAAGAAGAATGATTAATCATACTTCTTACCATATCCTTAAGTGTTATGTTTCGTCTCTCAGCAACACCATTCATGCTAGGTTTGCCTAGCATTGTGTATTAGGATGATACCGCATTCCTCTAGGAATTTCGCAAAAGGTCTTGGATATTGTTCACCGGATCCATCATATCTATCATAGTATTCACCACCACGGTCAGATTTGACAGCTTTAATTTTCTTGCTAAGTTGATTTTCAACTTCAGCTTTGAAAACCTTAAATACATCCAGTGATTGTAACTTCTCATGAATCAAATATAGGTACCCATACCTTGAATAATCGTATATGAACGTAATAAAATATTGTTGACCATTCCAAAAAGTTGTAGAGAATGGTCCAAAAATATCAAAATGAATTAGTTCTAAGACATCAGAATATTTGTTGTCACCTAATTTCCTAATGTTTGTCTGTTTCCCCTTTATACACTCAATACAGACTTAAAATTCCGTCAAATTAAGGGGATTAAGAATCCCATCAGACACAAGTCTCTGAATTCTCTGTTTAGATATATGGCCTAATCGCTTGTGCCATAGTGTGGCGGAATCCCTGTCAGTTAATTTTCGTTTTGTACCACGTTTACTTACATGTAAGATTTCATTAAATGAGGCAATTATATCCAACAGATATAGGTTATCATGAAAAGATAAAGAACCAGTACCAATAAGATTCGAATATTGAAAAAGACTAAATTTATTATTTCAAATGAATAAGAATGATCAAATTTGTCCAAAATAAAAATTGAAACCAAATTCAGTCTAAAAGACGGTACTACATAAGTCTCTTCCAAATTTAAAAAATGATCAGTTTTTAACAATAACCTAAAAGTTCCTATAGCCTCTACTGTAATTATTTTGCCATCACCTACATAGATGAATCTTTCGACATCACTTGGCTGTCGGCTCCACAGGCAACCCTGCATAGACACATTTATGTGAGTAGTAGCATCAAAATCTAACCACCAAGTGTGTCTAGGTACAGAAGCTAAATTAACTTCAGAACAAACCAAAGTGAGTGGTGTACCTTTCTTTACACGCCATTTGGCATACTTAAGACATTCTTTCTTCTTGTGTCTAGCTTTCTCGCAAAAGAAATAGGTAAACTACTCATCCTGTTTCTTTTGCACCTTATGCTGTGATGTCACAATTACAGCTTCTTTCTCGCTTCAGCCTTTCTTTTTCTTGCACACAATGGGATATGAGCTCATTAAGAGTCCATTTATCCTTTTGAGTATTGTAACTCATTTTAAACTGACAGTATTGTGCAGGAAGAGAAATCAAAACCAAATGCACAGCAAGTCCTCAAACAGCTCTAACTTTAGTGCCTTTTGTTTGGAAGCGATATGAGACATCTCCATGATGTACTCCCTCATGTTCCCTTTTCCTTTATACTTTATTGAAACAAAGTTAGCTAAAAGGGTACTTATTTCAGCCTTTTCGTTTTTGCAAAACATTGTTCTATTTCCTCAAGAAACTTTGTAGCATCCTTTTTTTCGGACATAGATCCCCTAAAGGTTTCTGAAATGGAACGTTTCATGATCATAAGACTCATACAATTAGAATGATCCCACCTCTCCATGTTCACCTTGTTATCAGTAGAACTTTTGTCACTGAGAGGTGCAGGCCGTTGTTCCCAAAGCACAAAGTCAAGATCCGTGCAACCAAGAACAATCATAACGTTCTCTTTCCAATTCTTGAAGTTTATGCCATTAAGCTAGGGAATGGAATTAATATTGGTAGATATTGTTGAAGCAGAAGCAGTAACTGAATCGAGAAGAAAATAAAATAATAAGCTCACAATCAATAATCATGTCATAAAATAAGAATCCTGAATTAATAAATCCATACATGACATGATCCAGCAATTCACATAATGGTGGGCCCTAATACGAGATACCTAGCACAACATTGACATTTAGTCTTTGGACAGAAATATTAACTGTAAGTGGTATTCTCAATGCAGTAATCAAATATTGACAATTAATCCTGTCAACCGATAAGCCTTTCCTTGGACCGACTCATTGTTCACATAGAAAAACCTAACAATCGTCACATATCTATTACCACAGGTATGCCTATTATTTGACCAAACAATAACCTTCGTTTGGGCCGGTTATTATTCGCATAAATTATAGACATACACGTCTTAACATTTCAAAATAAATAAATTTACATTATAGAGGTTACTTTGGCAACATATAATTTCAATCAATTTATTTTAAAATATCAGACAATATATATATATATATATATATATTTTGTCAAACCAGACAGTCAACGGTCAATGCTTGGTCAATGATGTTGTGTTGATCGGGTCGGGGCTGGACCGGGTTAGGTCAACCCAATCCGGATCCTTTTCCAGCCCTGCCCAACCAAAAAAAAAACGTGGGCTTAAGGATCAGCCTGATTTTGTTTTCCTTACATCATGGGCTCAAGCCCAAAAAAAAAAAATTTGGGCTCAAAGCCCAGAAAAGCTTTAAAAACAAAAAAACAAAAAACCCTAATTTTTTTTCCTTCTTTCTTTATCCTGCTGCAAACAAACCCTTTTTTTTTTTCTTCTTGAATTCAGTCAATAAAAAAATATTGATTCAAATAATATCACAAATAACAGGTAAAAATCCTTTTCTTTCCCAAAACCAAAATCGGAAAATATGAATGCAAAAATTTCAAGCAATTTTAATCAAACAATTTGAATCCGTGTGTGTGTACATATATATATATATATACACCCAAAAGTTGAATCCGGAAATAAAAATAATCACAAAATTTTCAACTTCAACTTTCTGGAAATTGTGAAATTTGAATACATCCAAATTAAACATAAAATATATATCTCAATGATTCAACATGAGTGGCTCAGATACCATTTGTTGGGGAAAACTTTAATTGATAAAAACTATCACCAAATCAAAGATCTGATGTTACATCATTAAGAAAAATTAATCGGAAGCGTACCTGGATCCATGAAGACAAATTAGAGAACGATGGAGTCTTCCACAGCCAAATCTCTTTAGTTTCCTAAGGTGCTCTATGGATTCTCTCTTTTAATGGGGAATGCAGGTGAAAGCAAATATTACGTATTATGATTTGACTTGGGGACCACAACCTTTATAATGACATTTATATACTAACTCAAATCAGGTTCCCATCAACTCTAATTTAATTAATATTTGGTTTCTACATATTAAAGCCTATACCCAATAGATATCTCTAAAGCCTAATTAATATATCACTTATTTGGCCATATTAAATTAGATAGCCTATACTATAATTGTTATTTAATATGTAAACCCATAATAGGAAATAATAAAATTCCAACATGGCCGTCTTGAACTCATCCTGGGTAAATGAGCAGTGAAGGAAAGCGAACCGGCCGGCCCGAACTCACACCAGATCTGTGATTTTTTCTTCCATCGCTGTAAGCTTTGGCAACTAACTTTGCCGGCCAGTGGGCTTTCGGAAGAACAGCCACTATGGGCAAGATTCGAGGGTTTTTTTCCCTTCCTGAAATTGTTGGCCAGTGGATTTGGAAGAACAGCCACCGTGAGCGAGACCGGCATTCTCCTCCACCGCCATAGAGATCTGGGGATTTTTTTCTTTCCGCCATTGTTGATGTCGAAAATCTCTGGAACAACACCCGATGTGATTGCTCGGACTAAGCTGGTCTTGCACAGTCACTTTGTGGCTGGTCACCTGCAAAAAGGGAAGCACATCAAAGTGATTGGGACACCGATAGGTATCTGCCTCGGGCACTCCGATGCTTAAGTCAGTGAGGGTACTGATGAGCAAGTAGAGAGGCACAGCTTTAACAATGAAAAATGTTCATATCTGAGTTAGTGGATTGATTCTCTATTTATAGGCATTCTCTACTAGTTCGGACATCCGGATGACCCGATCGGGTCGACCTCCAAGCATTCCTGGAGGGTAAATAGGCTTCAGATGCATAGGAGCTATAGGTCCAATGGGCAGGTGCAACATGTCCATGGTCCGGTATTAGGGGACACTAGGATGAGATGTCGCCGGCACCAACAGGTGTAGCCTTAGTCGGGACAGGTGGTGGAAGTTGGCGATGTGATATGAGGTAGGTGGTGGAAGTTGGCGACATTACATGTGGTGTAGTAGGCTTTACATTAGACGTTAGGTGGTGGATGGAGTGTTGTGACAAGTGGCCGCCGACGGTCACGTGCATGATACCACATGCGAGGGGCTGACTGCCCGGAGCAGCTGCATCATCCTCGAGTACTAGCTAGCCCGAGTACACAACAAACCTTGTTGTGGTAAACAATGGCCGGGTATCCCGATTACCTGGGAAGAATCTTCTGGTCAGATCAAGCCGGGTCAATAGTATCCAGTTCAGTCGAATGGATGCAATTTTACCACCTCCATGTGATTGGATTACCCTAGGAAATAGGATTTTTTGGTCGGTACAGATTACGACATAAACATAAGCCCCCCAACATCTTTGGACTGATCTGACCAGAGATGCTTTATGTTCTTGCAACATGGTAGTGATCACGATATTTACCTGGTCGGATGCTGTCGCGTGCTGGTCGATTTGTTTGTGCTTAGACGGTACACTCCGGTTACCTTAGTATGGTCGGGTTCTTCAAGATGTTAACCAATTCAGTTGACATGTGTCGATTTCTACCACATGTCGTGTTGCAATTGGTAGCAAGTCAGACCAACACTTCAAATTTTGAATGGCGAAATTGGCGGGAAGCCGAATCGCCACCTTAAAATCCTTGCTCAGATTTCCCGCATAAACCCACCCCTATAAATAGCGGGTGGGTGCCTCCATTTTCCTCATAATTTTGCGAAGAGTCGTCGAGATCTACCGAGAGTTGTCAAGAGCTACCAAGAACTATTGATCCAGTTTGCTTCGCTACTTAATCCGAGAAGGATCGAGAAGGTAAATTTCCTAGTTTTTCAATATGAGCGACCTATCTGATTCGAAAACACCCAACTGTCCAGGGACGTCGATGTTACTAGAAGTTCGAGCTCAATGTCAAACTCAAGTTTGGAAACAACCGGGGAAGCAATTGCTCCGGGGGACTGAATACCTGACAACTTGTCAGGCATTTCGGACATCCCTTCCTTGAGTAGGCATGCTACGCCGACCAGCCATGTCCAAGAAGGCACCACTCGTCTCAAAGAGATTCTGCAAGTAGGCCCAACTACCCAACCAGATCGAGAGTTAATCGAAAAGCTGAATGGAGCAGCCCAGGCACAGCCGGCTTTGGTGGTCAACCTCACGACTGATGGTGAAGAAGGGTCTGAGAGGATGGCTAGTCAGGCCAGTACCTCTGGTCGAGAGGGATCCGAGAGCTCTAAGAGTACAGCTCCAGTAGGAGAACCCGTGCATCCACGCCGAGGTAATCGTAACCGCCCGTGTCAACAGCCTACTTGTATATCAGATGGTAGACTTGGAGATGGTGGATCAGGCAGGGATATCCCTTCCCTGAGTAGGCATGCTACGCCGACCAGCCATGTCCAGGAAGGCACCACTCGTCTCAAAGAGATTCTGCAAGTAGGCCCAACTACCCGACCAGATCGAGAGTTAATTGAAGAGCTGAATGGAGCAGCCCAGGCACAGCCGGCTTTGGTGGTCAACCTCACGACTGATGGTGAAGAAGCGTCTGAGAGGACGGCTAGTCAGGCCAGTACCTCTGGTTGATAGGGTCCGAGAGCTCTAGGAGTACAGCTCTAGTAGGAGAACCCGTGCAGCTATGCCGAGATAATCGTAACCGAGCACTCCGTGTCAACAACCTACTTGTATATCAGATGGTAGACTTGGAGATGGTGGATCGGGCAGGTGACAACCTCGTATACTTGGTGGATTATTTCACCTCGGCAGTAACCCTGTTGTATTTAGCGACGCTGCAGGAAGAGTTCAGATCTCGAATGACATAGAGCTGATAGTCTCGGGTTCGAATAATCTCCTTTCCCGACCACCACCAGACTACATAACTCTTTCCATCGAGTTCTTCCGAGTAGGACTCCACCTGCCATTCCATTCTTACTTGAGGTGGGCGTTCACTAGGCTCAACGTGGCCCCGATGTAGCTCAACACCAACGCCTATTACATCCTGATAAACTGCTTCATTTTTTGGACGAAGAACTTCGTCAAGGAGCTACCGCTTAGGGCCTTCCAAAACTTGTATAGGATGAAGACGGCTCCAACGTCCTTTGGGTCCTACTACTTCCAGGGTTACCAGGAGATGTTCATCACCGGTTACCCCGACTCCGACAAACAGTTTAAACATCTATGGTTCTATGAGGGTAGTCGGTGGTTGCACTGTCAACTACTGTATAGTGAGGTCCCTGCTTAGGAACGGGTTCCTATTAATTTTAGGAGGTGTTACGTGTGGACCTAAGGGCGTCATGTTGACATGAGAAGTATGGAGAGGATTGACCTTCTCTGAGTGAAAGCGGACCCTGAGCGGAACCAGCATAGGCTACTATCTCCCGTGAGCTTGGAGAAGTACCATTGGTTTGGCTCATCCTCAACATCCGATTACCCGCACGACCGGTCAAGGGTGGTCCAACCCAGGGAGGCCATTATAGCTCACATGCCCGACCCAGTCATCTATTATCGTGCCTGGACAGTTGTTGCTGCTAAAGTCACGACCACATCCGATCGGTCTGAAGTTCTGCAGGGAGTGCCGGTAGCTTCCTCCCATGGTCAGCGGTTCGGTAGTTCCTCCCCCGGGGCTTGGGGTCCAAGGATCGCCGACGAGGATACGGATTTGGTGCACGAGCAATTTTTCCCAAAGCGGGGCCTTCGGATCGAAGGTCGTTATGTCATAGTTGTTTTCCCCTAGTAATATCATGACCAATACTGATTATCTGTGTTTAACTATAGAACCAAGCATGTCTGACCGTCGAGGGAGCAAGCGCCTGAGTGACCAGGACAGAATTCCCTGGTTTCAACAAAATTTTGTCAAAACCCGCGAGGGCAACAAGGGCAGAACAGGAACTTTGGCCCCTGTGGCTAGCAGCAGGATCCCTACCCCGAGCAGCAGGGCCACTGTCCCGAGCAACAGCGCACCTTCCGACCCTCCAGAAACATGGGTGAGTCACCCAAGAAAAGATCAGCCAGTTGCTGTCGTGCCCTCTTCCCGGAGCCAACGGGAAGACACCATGCCTCGTGACCTATCCGGCTCAGCCCCTGAGGCTGAACTGATCAAGTGAAAGTCATCAACACAGAAGGCATTTGTGCTAAAATTTGACGATCGTCTGACTACCGACGTGGCCGAGTAGTCTTGGCGTTCTGACCCTGTTGGGGTGAGATTTTCTAGTCGCACGTCATACATATTTTTATTATTATTATTTACTATTCATTTTTGTTTCATGGCAGGTCGTCTGCTTGGCCTTCTCGAGTAACGTGACCGTATGGGACTACTCTAACCACATTGAGGAAAAGGTAGCCACGTTAGACTCCGAGGCCAAGAGTGTAAGGAGTGTCAAGAATAAGGCCGAGGAGAAAGCAAAGGCGATAGAGGAGAATGTGAAGGATGCTAAGAGGAGAACATCTCAGGCTGAAAGTGCTCGGAAGAAGGTAGAAGATGATCTTGTCGTCGCTCTGTCAGAGCACTCCCGATACCTTCAAGCGGATCTCCCCGCAACTCTCGATTAAGCCAAGCTTCAAGCGGCCAAAGAGTACCAAAACTCTAACGAATTCCATGCTCGCCTCTTCACGGAGTACAAGGAGGGTATGAGAGATATGAAGTCCAGTATTCCCGTGACCAACCTAACTGTGACCAGGGTTGACTGGTCTTTTGTATCCGAGGTCTTTGGTAATACTGTTGTCAATGAGGGTCTGTCACTCCCAGAATGAGCCGAGGAGGGAGAGGTAACCGGGGGTATTTAAGTTGCCAAGGACGTGGTAGTTCTTAATGAGTCGGAGGCTGAGGATAACCCGGATGGAGCTGAGACCGTCCTCCCTGACCAGTAGTAGTGAATCCCCTTGGTTTTTTTTTACGGGACTCGGAAGTGCCCCAATTATACTTCCATCCTATTTTTGTTAATGATAATTTTCTATCTTTTTTGAAATTATGCCCCAACTACAGTAGTTTTACTGTGCATTTTATAATATCGTTTGCCAGAACAAATTCTCTGATGATCCCTGCTCGGATACCCAAGTCCAACTCTGGTCTGTGACCAGCATTAGGACCTCATTCTGTGATTCGGGGATCTTCAGAGTGCAGGGTCCGCCTGAGCAGACTTTGTGGTCAGTCCTGCTCGGTCACCTCCTATAGTTGACTCAGGTTTTCCTTGGAATAGACCGAAGTCCAACTCTGGTCGGTGACCAGCATTGGGGCCTCATTATATGGTCCGGGGACCTTCAGAGCGCAAGGTCTACCTAAACAGACTTTGTAGTCGGTCCTACTCGGTCACCTCTTATAGTTGGCTTGGGTTTTACTTGGAATTGACCCTAGCCCAACTCTGGTTAGTGACCATCATTTGGGACTTCCCTTCATGGTCCGGGGACCTTAGGAGTCCAGGGTCTACCTTAGCAGACTTATACACGGTCCTGCTCGGATACCTCTTATGGTTGGCTTGAGTTTTCCTTGGAATTATCCCATGTCCAAATCTGGTCAGTGTCTAGCATTTGGAACTTCCCTCCGTGGTCCAGGGACATTAAGAGTGTAGAGTCTCCCTTAGCAGACTTATACACAGTCATGCTCGGACACCTCCTATGGTTGGCTTGGGTTTTCCTTGGAATTGTCCCAGGTCCGACTCTAGTCGGTGTCCAGCATTGAGACTCCTTTAACAATTTACTATACATGAGATCGATCTGACAAAAAATTCTTCTTCATTGATCCAATCTTTACATTAATCATCAAAAATAAAGTTACTGATAGAAGCGCTTAAGATGGTCGGTATTCCACGGGTGCTCGAGACATATGTCATCCTGGTCAGCTAGATGGTATGTTCCCAGTCGAACCACTTCAGTAATCCTATACGGCCCATCCTATTTTGGATCGAACGAACCTAACCCAGATTCTTGGACCAAGACTTTCTTGAATACCAAATCACTTACTCAGAAGACTCTTGGTCGGAATTTTTTGTCATAATACCTGGTAATGACCTGGTTACGTGCAGCTGTTTGGATAAGAGCTTGCTCTCGTTTCTCCTCAATCAGGTCTAGTGCAAGCATCATCTGCTCAGTGTTGTCTTCTTCATCATAGTTCTCAACACAGAGACTTGGTAGACTCACTTCAACTGGAACGACAGCTTATACACCGAAGGTCATAGCAAAGGGGGTTCCCCAATTACAGAATGCCTAGTCGTCCTATATGCCTAGAGCACATGGGACAACTCATCAATTTAAGCACCCTTGTACTTCTCAAGGTTCTTCTTCAAGTTCTCCTTGATGGTCTTGTTAGTGACTTCTACATGTCCATTACTCTGGGGGTGCCCGAGGGAGGAGAGCACTTTTTTTATTCCGAACTGCTTGCAAAGTGTGATGAATTCAGATTATCGAACTGTTTTCTATTATCTGTGACCACGGTGTGAGGGAGCTCGAATCTACAAATGATGTTTTTCTACAAAAAACTTATACATTTAGCCTTGGTTTGTTGGGCTAACGGCTCTACTTCGACCCACTTCGTGAGGTAGTTTATTGCTACCAGGTAATATCGAAGTTGTGACTGTGCCATCGGTAGTGGTTCGATCAGGTTAAGGGCCTACTTAGCAAATGACCATTCACATACTACCGAGGTGAGCTTCTCGGGGTGAGATTTGATTGTCTTGGCAAACTGTTGACACTTGATACATTTTTTTGTGAATTCCATGGCATCCTTGTCCATGGTCGGCCAGTAGTACCCTTGACGAATGCACTTGAAAAACAGGGCTTTCCCTCTAGAATGATTCTCGTATACTCAGCTGTGTATCTCCTTCATCAGATACCCGGCCTCAGCCTGCCCAACACATCGCTGATACAACACAGAATATCCACGACGATACAACTTTCCATTGATAAGGGTGTACCTTGCCAAGATGTTCTTAATTCTCCGGGTCTCTTCCCAGTCCTCCAGTAACCGTGACATAGTAAGATACTCAACGATAGGAGCCATCCATCTCGCAACGTTCACGGAGCAGCAGACTTGCTCTTCCCGGTTGATGCTCGGCAGGTCAAGTCATTTTATTGGGAACGAGATGAGACCGTCCATGTCGGTCGGACTTGCTCAGCGGGATCTGGTTGTTTCCAGAGTAGGCATCCATAAAGCTGAGCAACTCGTACCCTACGATCATGTCTACCAGCTAATCTATCCAGGGAAGAGGAAGCAATCCTTGGGGTAAGCTTTGTTCAGGTCCGTGTAGTCTATACAAACCCGGCATTTTCCATTGGATTTCTTGACTAGGACCATATTGGCCAGCCACTCCGGGTAGGTCACTTCTTGAATAAAACCTGCAGTGAGCAACTTCTTCACCACCATGTTGATGGCCTCGTACCTTTCCAAATTAAAGGCTCTCCTATTTTGGACCATCGGTTTGTGCTTCAGGTTCACATCCAACTGGTGGCATATCAACGCTGGGTCAATTCCGGGCATATTCTCGTAGGACCAGGTGAAGACATCCATGTGATCCTGGAGGAAACGCTCAAGCTCTGCTCGGATATCCGGGTTGAGTTTTGACCAGAACATTACTGTCCTTTCCAGGTGCTCGGGGTTCAATTGATAGGGGACCGGGTCCTCAATGGGTTATGCATGGATTTCCTCTTCGGGTATCCGGGGATCAAGGTCACTCAAATGCTTGATCTCTCCATCAGGAGCATCAATCTCGATTACCGTAAAGAAAACCACCACGGTGATGGGTTCAAAAGCCTTACGGCACACCTTGTTCACTGCCTCTATATAGCACTTTCTAGCCCCTTCCTGGTTACCCCGAAAAACCCCAACTCCACCTGGGATAAGGAACTTCATGGCTAGGTGGTATGTTGAGACCACCACTTTAGCGCATTGAGGGTCGGCCTCCCCAAGATGATGTTGTAGACAGACGGTCACTCTCTCCGGATCATCCCCAACCATAATCGGGAGATAAACAGTACCGGCTGCTCAGACACACTCACTAGCGAATCCGTACAGTGGCATCCAGGCAGGCATCAACACAGCTCCCTCGATCCTTAGCCTTGTGAATGCGTCCATGAGCAGGATATAGGTTAAGCTCCCATTGTCAATTAAGACACGGCGGATGATGTTGTCAACTACTCGGATTTCTATGATTAGTGCATCGTTGTGCTGGTGGAGCAACCTGTTGGATTCGTCGTCAGTAAAGGTGATCAGGATACTGTCTTGGCGGCAGATTTTGACGATATGCTCCGCCATGTTTATGTATTCCCCGCGAATAAACTGCCTAGTTTTGCGGGCATAACTTCTCTGGCTACTAGCAATGTCACTAGTAGCAGTTCCACCAAAGATGGTGTGGACGATGTGCTCGTACTCCGAATCATTAGGTCGGTTACTTGGACCCGGGTTAGGGTGTGTAGTTGGTGTTGTCCTATTAGCTGCACCCACTGGGGAGGTGATTCTTTCCACAAACTCTCGTAAGTGGTCATCTCGAACCAACAATTCAATCTAGTCGCGAAGCTGTATGCAATCCTCCGTCTCATGGTCAATATCTTTATGGAAATTACAGTACTTGTTTTCATTTCTCCTTGCATGATCTGTTTGGACTAGTGGTAGATCTCAGAGCAGTCCCGAACCAGAGACTTGGTTCAAGATGTGGTCGACGGTGGCGACCAGTGGGGTGTATTGGTGGAACCTTCTTGTCGGTGTTCTCGAACCCGAAGAAGCTCCGGCCCTTCTGACATCTGTGATCACGGCTTTCCCCTTCTCTGGTCGGTTCTTACATGCCTTATTTTTATCCGACTTTCTTCCGGGAAGTTGTGATTATTCTCGGGCTGCCAAACCTCACCCTCTAATATAATCGTCTACCTCGGCATGCTTCCAGGCAATTCCCTTCAAGTACATAAAGTTCGGCTACATGTCATAGGCGAGCATCCATGCTAGTCGCTTATCCCTAATACCTTCTCGAAATGCATGTATCAAGGTGTCATCAGAGCAACTTTTTTATCTACATAACGGCCTTATCGAAGCAATAGAGGTACTCCTTGTGTGACTGACTCTCGCCTTGTTTGATCCCAAACAAGTACGACGTCTCCATTTTCTTGGTCTTCGAACCCAAGGACGTGGCTCGAAAGGCATCCACCAATTGTTTAAAGGAGTTGATCGAACCGAGCATCAACCTCTGATACCATTGCCGGGCAACACCGGTCAAGGTCAGGCAGAAGGCCTTGCAGAGGGCAGCCTCGTTGGCATTTTCGATGAGCATATGTACTTGATAGTTCTCAAGGTACTCGTCCGCGTCCGTGGAACTATCGTAAGACGTCATAGACGGCATCTTGAACCTGGCCAGGTATGGTGAAGCCATGATGGCTGGGGTGAAGGGGAAATCAACTACGCGACCTACTCCAGTCCGTACTGCTAGCCCACAAGTAAGTCTAGATGTCACTGGAGGTGATCCAGTCTATCCAGGTTGTCCTTTGCTTCCTTAATCGGTTTGTCAACAGAGCGATCTCAAAACCATTGCCGGTTGGCCCCGGCCCTCCTTAAACTGTCAAACACGGAAGTCATGCTCCCTTGCATGTTCACAGTGTCTCGCCTTGTAGTCACCGATGGCATGGCTGCTCTTGAATGGGTGGCCTGGTAGTTGCGGCTCCTCAAGCGTTCTCTACTCGGGCCAAGCTCTATCTCTTGCGGCTGATGTCTTTGGCTTTCCCGATTGGTCCAGTTACTCCTTCGGTCAGCCTCTAGTGATATATTTTGTGGTTGGTCGTCCGACACGGGCTGTCTGGTCGGCATTGATTCGGCCACCTCTTGTTGTGCTTGGAGGAGTTGTACATTGTACGTTTCTCGATGCGCATCCACAAGTACTCTGACGATCTTGGTCAGGTTCTTAACGTTCCTGGCTAGGATTTCCGTCTGCGTGGGTCTGCATTGTGCTCATGCCCCTCGCTGGCCCTGGGGTCTTCTAGTGCTCTATGAACAAGTAGGAGCTAGATTGTCAAGGCCTTGTACGTCTTGACTGGCTCGCTCGTCCATGATTTGAAAGAGGTCGGGCGCTCGGGGAGCACGTATGATGAAGATATGGTTGCTGGAAAGGCGGGGGCCTTCCTTCTAGCATCAAAATATTGATGCCGAAAATCTCCGGTACAACACCCAATGTGATTGCTCGAACTAAGATGGCCTTGCACAGTCGCTCTGCGGCTGGTCGCCTGCAAAAATGGAAGCACCTTGAAGTGATAAGAACATCGGTGGGGTGTCTGCCACAAGCACTCCGATGCTTAAGTTAGTGAGGGTACTAATGAGCAAGTGGAGAGGTAGAGCTTTGGCAAGAAAAAATGTCTATACCTAAGTTAATGGGTTGATTATCTATTTATAGGCGTTCTCTGCGGGTTCGGACATCCGAATGGCCCGATCAGGTCTATTTCCTAGCATTCCCGACTGTTAAATAGGCTTCTAGCGTATAGGAGCTATAAGTCCAATGGGCCGGTGCCACGTGTCCATGGTCCGGTATTAGGGGACACTAGGGTGAGCTGCCGCAGGCACCAATAGGTGTAGCCTCAGTCGGGGCAGGTGGCGGAAGTTGGCGATGTAATATGGGATAGGTGGTGGAAGTTGACGCGTGACATGTGCAGTAACAGGCTTTACGTTAGACGTCAGGCAGTGGATGGAGTGTTGTGACAGGGGGCCGCCACGGTCACGCGCATGGTACCACATGCGAGGGGCTGACTAACCGGAGCAACTGTGTCGTCCCTGAGTATTAGCTAACCCAGGTACATAACAAACCTTGATGAGGTGGCAAACTATGGCCAGGTATCCCGATTACCCGGGAAGAATCTTCTGGTCGGATCAAGCCAGGTCAACAGTATCCAGTTCAGTCGAATGGATGCAATTTTACCACCTCCATATAACCCTAAAAAATAGGATTTTATGGTCAGTGCGGATTACGATATCAACAGCCGCTGCAAGCTCCGACGATTCTCACATCACCGGCCGATGGATATTGGAAGAACAAGACCAAAATCTGGCTTTTCCCTTTTTTTTTTTTTGTTTTGTTTTTTCTCTCCACTAATTGCTTTTAAATCGTATGCAATTGAGTTCATAATAAATTTTGTATACTCACAGCATCTGAACCGTTCAAACAAGATCGGATGATAAGATTTTTACATCATTAACGGAGTAAAAAAGCCTTACCCCATTCTAGAATCAGCCTTTTTCTTAAGGAACTTCAACAAAAAGATCCAAATAGAAAAGTTAAAAACAAAAATAAAAAAAAATAAAAAAAATAAAATAGAGAGAACAAGCTCTAATCTATCTTGGTTCTACTTTTCTCCACTTTCCTACTTATTACAGTCATTTAAAGAAGTACATATATGCCCTGAAAAGAATTAGGAAATTTTTATTTAGAAATCTTTTTTTAAGGGGAAGTCAAAATTTTCAAGTTGACCTATATATATATATATAGATTAAAGCATGTGCCTAACGCCATGCATGCATGTTTTATATACAATTTCAAAGCATGTGCGTCCCATTCCATTTATATAGTAGACGTACGTACTAAGTATAATACATAATGCGCACAAGGCCTCAAACGTGTTACCAGTTTGTATCCGGCAGTGATGTGGCATGAAATTGTGTCACAAATTGGACGCGTGGCCGGCGCGTGGAAAGTGGAGCTCACGAAAACAGAGGAAAAACTCGCGATTACAGTCATGCAGGTAGAGGACAAAATTGATTTTAAAATACAAATGAGGGCAAGATGGTAAAAGTAAGTCTATAAAAAAAAGAAAAGAAAATAAATGTATAGAAGTACAATCTGGACGTGTATATGCTTTTTTAGAGGATAGAAATGTGAAGTTAAGAGAAATGGAATGTAATGAAATGTACAAAGAATGTGGACTCTTTATAGATCTCATACAGTTTGTCCATTTTTTCTCTCAAGAACATCCAAGTGCAAAGGAACATAGGGGGACACCGATGCCATAGTTATGTAATTGAAATTTGCTTCTAGAGTGGAGCAAGGCTTTCGTTGCATCTGAATTTCCTTTTAATACTTTCCCCATGTCGATACAAAATTCATTGATGGGATCTACTATAAAATTTCTTCTTTATAAACGCGATGATCATTTCTTCAAAAAGAATGTGAATATCGATGAGTAATATATGAACATTTAGTTTGGGGATTTTGTCTTTGTTTGTTTCGAACTCTGATCCAAAAAGGACGATAAACAATTTGCAAACTCAAGAAGAGTTTGATGTGTACTTGCTGTAACATGAAGAAAAGAAAGAGAGAGTGTCGGGGGAGGCAAGAAAACGTCTAGAGAGAGAGAGAGAGAGAGTTTTTGCTTGAACAGAGGAAAGTTTGGTGAAGAGCGAGAAGAAACATTAGTTCAAGAGCAAAAGTTCTTGTCTTTTAAAAATTTCAATGCCTGCACCTATCTGCACATATGTCAGAAAAATAATAGCTTATCCTTCATATACGTTCATTGAAAATTGTGCCGTCCAATTCTCATCCGACGGTCCATATGCACATGCTAGACATATCCAACAATATTAGGATGCCGGAGGCAATACTTATCCTATAGATATAAGCATTATACTGAAGAGTTCTTTTGATTTTTTCTTGACTATTGTACTATATGTAAAATGTTGTGTAAAAAGATGGTGCTCATGAGCAAATATTAAGCCACATCTTATATATTGAAATATGACTGTATTTTTTAATATTAATTGATGTGATAATTTTTTTAATGAAAATTTATATAAACACGTCAATGATATAAAAGTTTGGATTAAAAATTGATATTCGAGCTTAGTATTCTAATATCAATTACATAGATGAGATCAATTACATATCACTCACTATTATGGGGTGAAGGAATAAATATGCTTCCTTATTTCATCGTCATCTCTAGTATATATGTGCATGATTAACCGACTTAATTAAGTTAGTAAATGACGACAAAGAATAACATCTAACATCAAAGTGATATAGGATATCCAACTAGGTTAGCACCCCTAGACACTTTTCCCGCACAAATGAATAAGATGAATAAAAGTAAACAAATCAAAGAAAGAAAAACCACACACAAAATGCATACAAGTAAACTTATACTCTAAAACTATAGAACAAATGGAGTTTTGTTGATTTCGGTATGAACATTACAACTAGCTATAGTACGTAAGCTCATTATTATACAAATATATATGTATGTGTGTGTGTGTGTCTATATATATATATATAGGAACATATGTTGAGAAGAGTGAATGGAACAGTCAGCAATTCAACAATATGGCTACCAAAACAAAAAATTCAGCAATAATACAAAAAAAAAAAAAAAAGGTGTTCTCATTTATACAAGTTTTCACATGTTATAAGATATATATCTGAATATACATAAAAATATAGACAAGATATTTGACCTCTCTCTCAATAAATCTCAACCTAATAAAAATACATAACGCACACAAGTATGTATATAATTCATCATTGATTTTCTCTTCTTAATTTCATGAAGACACGAGTAAATTTAATCTACTTTCTGATAATTGGCTGTGGTAAGATGTGCTGCATTGCTAAAACATCTAGTTGTTAGCACATATATACGTATGTATGTATGTATGTACGTATATGTATATGGCTGTGTTTACAATGAGATCGATCAAGTAGTAGCACAATCAAGATCTCATTATATATATATATATATATATATATATATATATATCTTAATTAATCAATTAGAACCTCCAACTGATAAGAAGTCAATGAAAGAAACGCCACTAGTAGTTTTGGTTTGATGTCCCTTTGCTTGTTGATCAACCTCCTCATCCTCTTTCCTTGCATTATCTATCACTTCACTTCCATTTGACGGATCAGCATTTACTTGGAGAAAATCGTAAAACTCAATCGGCTGAGCTTTCTCTGCAACAAATTTTATTAATAGGAAAACATATTGATACATATATGTATACACTTTTAAATATATAAATATATATATATATATCACATGCATGTAATAATATCTGGAGCAACAATATTATTATAAGAAACACACATACACATACTAGAAATAATTGGTGATTAACATGCACGTAATTCTTCCTCTTTATATATATGTATATATATTTGTATTAATCATATGATCTTAATCAATAAGAACAAAACTAGTTATATTTTTTTATCAATCATATGGTCTTAATAAATAAGAACAAAACTAGTTATATTTTTGTATTAATCATATGGTCTTAATCAATAAGAACAAAACTAGTTATATATATACAACATCAAAAGTGTGCGAACTATAAAAACGAGTCAAAAGTGGATTGTCTGACCCTATCAGAGCAATCATGCTACAGGAATTGCTTCTTCTTATAAAATAACATTTTAACTATATAATCTATCCTCTGCCGGTTTAATATCAACATTATTGACAAAAGAAAAGAATTACAAAATCAAAATATGATCAATGGATAAAGAAAAGATTAACATCGAGAAGTTATTAATTAATTATACCTTGATCTTGCATTGTGATGCAGGGACTAGAATCTTGAGTGGTATAAAGATACTCTTTGGGAAATGAGAGAGGATTGAGAACTGTTAAAGGGTAGTTATATTTCTTAACAAAAGAAGCTAGATTAGTACTAGTCCTCCTATCACAACTGTTACCAACTTGAGCAATATGACAAACTGTATCATGTTTCGTCGAAGATTTTCGGTCGCTATGATTACTTAGTAATGCTTGATGAGGCGCTCTTTTGGCGTAGAGCCTGGATCTTTCTCTGCATCTCCTTGCCATGATGACATGCCAATGATTCTTGACCGCGTTATCAGTCCGACCGGGGAACAGCCTCGCAATAACAGCCCATCTGTTCCCGTGTATGCGGTGAGAAGCGAGGAGTCGCTCTTCTTCCTCTTCCGTGAAAGGACTTCGGTTAATTCTTGGGTCCAGCTGATTGAACCATCTCAATCTACAACTTTTCCCTGCACGTTAATTTATAATTAGCTCAATTTATTAGGAAAATTCTCTGCATGCAAATCTTATACGTATAGTAGGGTTTGTACCTATTAGATCACACACACAAACACGCGCGCGCGCGCGCACATATTGCTAGTACGATGCATTTATACCAAACCCTAGCTGCTAAATTGATAATAATTAGTGTGTGTGTGTGTGTGAATATATACTTAAACGCACATATATATGGTATTTTATCAATAATTGAGTATTCACCTGATCTTCCGTGGAGTTTTTCGGCTATGGCGTTCCAATTGTGAGGACCATATCGTTCCACCAACTCTCTAAGCTTCTCGTCTTCAGCAGGCCTCCAATGGCCTCTAGTGCACATGATATATATCCTGAATTGATATATTTAGACTGCTTTTCTCCCCTGATAGCTAAAGTACACAAACAAAATAAATTATAATAGAAACCCTAGAAGTACACTAAATGGGATTTTTCAGAGAAAGTTGGGTAAGAATTATGTGCAAGAAAAATCCAAGAGAGAGAGGCAAGAAGGATATTGGAGATATTGAAGAAGAATTAAAGATTATTGGAGGTTTAATGGATTCGTTTAAGAACAAAAGGGACAAGAGAGAGAGAGAGAGAGAGGATGGGAAAGTGTTTTCCGTTAGAGAGTGAGAAGGGTTTGGACAGACCTTACACCTGCGACTGATGCAACGTCTTGTCTAACAATAAAAACGCCTTCTTAGCCCCCTCTATATATAGATATATACAGACTCAAATATATAGACATGTATATATATATATATATATGACAAGGAAAGAAAGAAACAAACAAACAAAGAAAGAAAGGGTTGCTTGGTGAGGTGAAATATGGTTCTGCTTTCAACATCTCCCCTAGTTTCTAACCTACAACGTCTACTTTATAACCCACCTCTCCACCTCTATTATTTTCAATAATTTTATTCATTTTCCAATATATGTATAAACACCTCTTATAACAAATTATTATAGATAAATTTTTATAATTAATAAAAAGTTATAAACAACATTTACATATTTTAATTAATCCATCTAGGTTGTTAAATTTAATCACCCCATTAATAGATTAATTCCCATTGACAATCTTTGTATTTGTATGTGTGTGTGTGTGTGTGTGTGTGTTATATTGAGCTGATTAATTATTTGGTTCTATATGTTGTAATAAAAGAAAAAAAGAGAAAAAGGTGGCTTTGGAGGTTGGTATTTCTTGTTAGACTTTACTAAGGAATATTTGTACGTACGAATGAATTGTGTTAACGTTTTAGGTTTTGAACGGCTTTCAGACCTAACTAACAACTTAAAATTAGCTTAGAAACCTCAACTGCACGTGGAGACTTGGCTCAAAGCCTCAGACATATATATATATATATATATATATATGTGTGAGTGTGTGTGTGTGTGTGTGTACAATAATCAATTTTTATCCTTTAATTGCTTTTGGGGTCAAACATCTCGTCTCTTCCCCTGGCCCTATAACTAGTTATGGAAAGTAGCGTCTTTAAACAGTAAAGTTTCATTAATTCTGCTAAACACCCAAATTTATGTTTTATATCCTTTCCATGTCTTTTTTTTTTTTTTTTTTTTTGTCGCATTGCCATTCAAAATTAAATTCATCGACCATTCATTTAAATTTATTTTTCTTCTTTACTTTTTTTTTTAAGGGTAAAACAATTATATATTGCATTAGAATTGAGATTACCTCTCAAATAATTTGGTGTTTCAGCAATCATAGTGGCATAGGTAAAAAACTAAAATTGTTCGATTTGAATATTTCATGAGATATTGTACTAAATAATATTTTTCGGAAAAATTTAAAATAAATAATAAAGTTTTAAATTATTTAAAATAAATAACACATTTATTATGTAACTAAAAAATTTACTAGGTAAGCCGTAAAATTACTAAGTAAATGAAATAATTATAAGAAGTAAATAAATTATTTATCTTACTTCAATTATTTTCTAAAAAATATTATTTACTTCTTTTTTTCATTTTTTCACCCCGCTAGGGCTAACTCAACTATGAGAAAAGAGACTTTTTTAAAGGAGCTTTCAAATTCAAAACATGAAGTTTTTGATCATGTACCCACTCGTTGGCTAAGTTGCATAAAAGCATCCACTTTGATTCTTGCGTCGTTTGTAATCTACTTCGATTTGAGATAAGGTTGAGAGGAGATTGGAGAGGGCCAAAATGATTTGATCAGATGGAGAAGGGTAGAGTCCCATTTCAGAGAAGAAATGAGAAATTCTATAATAAATTTTATATCTCGCAATCAACTTGATCAACTTAGGTATTCTATTTAACAATCCATCAAAATGTCTAGTGCATTAAATAACACAATATGATTTGATCGATTACACGGTACTATATGAGGGATTCAAAATTAAACAAGTGATTTTATTAAGGAAGAAAACTTAACTAATCACCAACTGACGTAGTGAAATTTATTGATAATATTTGTCCTATGATAATCGTTTCCCGCCCTAATGTGATTGTTTAATATTTTTTTAATAATTTGTATAATCGATAAAATTAATCTATTTCTAGTTTGCTTTCATTCGTTTTAGTTGCCAAGTCTTCAGAGTGACGCTTCATTAATTGCTTTATTGAGTTTGCCCTTATGTCTGTCTAGTTAGGTTTAGCTCAATAGGTAATTATTAAACAATAAAGGGGATTTAGATAAGAACTCTCAAATTTATGTATGAGATGTTTTCGCCCTTATGTTTTTTTCCTTTTTTTTTTTTTTTTTTTTTGTTGTTCCTTCTGAACAGAGATTTTGTTTCAATTCTAATTTTTTGGGTGAAAAGTGTTAATATTTCAAAGTGATCACTTTCACTTAAAGCTTTTTATCAGATGGCCCACTCCGCTTAAACCTCATGCACGTAAGTATTACGTGATAGGTTCTTTCTACTAATTAATTAAGAAAATTAGTTCATCTTTGTCCTCATTATATAATCATACAAAATCAATAGTTTACAATACCTTAATCAGATAATATGTCAAGTAAAATTCAAATACCACTAAACTATATATGTCGGCACCAAGTAAAAAAGGATAGAGTCAAGAAATAAATACAATTAAAAGAATAGAACTAATCCATAACCAAAATAAACTAGAAGAAAATTACACTTCAATCTCCCTTAATTTAAGAAGAGGAAAAGAAATAATTTATCTGTTTAGAAGAAACATGTAAACTTCTTATGCCCATGTGTAAGTATTAAGACGACATATATATATTCTTAATTTAGAAGTACCGTTAACTGAAAAAAAAAAAAAACGAAAACAAAAAAACAAAAAAAAAGGAGCCAGTAACTCTTATGATTTATTTTCTGGAACTTTACGCAGCTTTTTCCTACCAAACCCTTGCCTTATATATATTTGAGTTGAAATAATTCAAAACAACTTATCTATTATTAACAGAAAAAAGGTAGTAATAATAGTTAATATATATAGCTGGCCAGTGGTTAAGGTCAGTAGACCACTAACTTATGAAAAAAAAAAAAAAAAAAAAAAAACTTTGCTAATTATAACTGCAATAAGTATTATTTGCACTTGGCCAACCCCCAATCAAACAAACGTTTTTGAAAAAAAAAAAAAAAAAAAAAAAAAAAAACCTCCATCAAAAGAGAAGTTTTAATTAATTTGCATCTATATTGAATTTATTTGCTTAGAGCTTCAACATATTTAGGTGAATAAGTTATGAAGAATACATCACCAGGTTATTATCAGCAGCTTATATGTCCTAATTAGTTTCCAATATTGTTTGACACATGAAAATATATATACATATATATATAAATTTATACTTATATATAAATGTCTCAAGTACCGCATTCTTGTATTTGGACCTGTCCAGCAATTGTATAGCATTTTATTTAGAATTTTATAGTTGTTAGTTGATTTATATGTAACTTTATAATTATTTAAAATATTATAACGTTAGAATTATTAGTGCAAAAATGGTTGTTATAATAACATATAAAAAAATTATAAATGTCTTTTTATAAATATGTATTGGATATGAGACAATCTTTATATTAAAGAGAGAGTTCAGAATGCAGTTAAATTTAGTTTTTAATATATATGAAAGAAACATGTATATTTAGCTTTCTTTTGACTGTTGGCCTAACATTCTGTCAAGTTAAAGAAATTGCTTGGAAATAAAGAAGAATGGAAAGCTATTTCTGATCATGATATATATATATATATATATATATATTATTCCCTTCTTCACCCACCATTTGTCCACCTGATTTTCTGCCTTCCTATACATATATATACACACACACATATACATATTATATATCACGCACCCTTGCTAACTGTCGTTGCGACTAATTAACTGTTTTCTTTCTAAACTAACCTCTCTCTCTCTCTCTCTCTCTGAGAAAGACTAGCTTTATTTATTATTACGTGTGGGCCTTTGCATGATTTTATATTAACTGCAAATTAACCTTAGTTAACAAAACCCCATGAATATGCTTGTGCATCTGTACATGTGTATATATTGTTCTTCACAATTCAAAACAAATATGAGATAATTAGTCGATTCCTATTATTTATATCGATCTTACTAATTATATATGATGATATTGTTAATTCATATGTAACAAAATTTTCTCTCAATAAATATAATATGTTTTGCTCAGACAACTGTTTACTTCTATGCGATAATATACATATATATATATATATATAAATATGTAGTGTATCAAAAAAAAATAAAAAATAAATAAATTAAAACTATTGTACTGTATTGTATTTTATATATATATATATATACCTAGGGTTGCACGTAGCTAGCATAATAGATGATACATAGGGCGTTTTGGAAACATCTCAAATGCATAAAAATGGAATAAAGAATATTAATCACACAACATAGACTAATAAATATAGAGACTGATCGTCAAATTCAAAGCAGTTTCATACGCATTAAATTGAGAGTTCCCATTTGACTGTTCACCTGTTTCACCTACTTTTTTATTTAATATATATTTTATCCTGAGATCATCCTCAACACTCCAAATAGCTTTCAAAGAGTTTGGTTTTTTTTTTTTTTAATTTTTGTACCGGAACCTTTTTTTTTTTTTTCCTTTTTACATTTAATATATGATCCAATAATATCAGTAGTACTAGTACTACTTATTGTTGAGCTTGGTAGTACTACTTATTGTTGCATTAACACTTACCAAGAATATTTGAATTATTTGGATTTTCTTGCTGATCAAGTAGTATGGTACCACTCACCGTTTAAACCTTTGCTTTTCTAATGTGTTATTTAGTTTTTTTTTTTTTATATATATTATTTAGGGGGATTTATAAGAATGTCCTAAATTTGACACCTCCCTATAATTTTATCATCCATAAGAGTAAAATCAATAGTTTCGTTATTTCATAAAATTTAATTAAATAATTAAATTAAAAATATTAAATAGACAAAAATACATATATCTTTTTATTTTCCTTTCTTTTTTATTTATTGAAATATTTATATATATATATATCCGACTCTGTTCACCGGCTGGTCGTCAGCTGGTCTTCGGTCACTAACCAGTCTCCGATCGTTGAAAATTGTTTTTTTATATTTCAACAAAGATAACTGGATGTATCCTGCTTTGCTCGTCGGTCGCTGGAAAATTTTTTTTTTTTTTTATATTTCAACAAAAAATGTCGGATGTATTCGACTCCGGTCACTGGCGTCAATGTTGGTCGCCAGAGAGATTCTATTAGAATCCAAAATGGATTATGACAAAATATATATTTTTTGGATTTCAATAAAGATGGCTGGACGTATCCAGCTCCAATAGTCAGAGAAATTTTGTTATATTCCAAAATGGATACTATCAGAATCTGAGAAGACAAAATGAATTCTGATAGAATATAAAATAGATTTGATCAAAATGCAAAATGGATTCTACTAGAATTGGATAAGGCAAAACAGATTCTAATAAAATGCAAAACAGATTTTGATAGAATATAAAATGGATTTCACTAGAATCCAAAACGGATTCTCATATAATCTGAAAAGACAAAATGGATTCAGATAGAATGCAAAACAGATAAAACGGATTCTAATATAATATAAAACGGATTATATCAGAATGTAAAATGGATTTTATTAGAATCCGAGAAGGCAAAATACATTCTGATAAAATACAAAACGGATTCTGATATAATTCAAAACAGATTTTGATCTAATTCAAAACAGATTCTCATAGTGTTTTTTTTTTTTTCACATATTCGATTGAAACATAAAATCGTTAACGCTTTTATTTTCACCCTACAATACCAAAAATTTTCCTGACAAACAAATCACCAAAAAACAAACCAAATCAACAACAATAATTTTCTCGGCAAACAAACCACCGAAAACAAGCAAATCAATCACAAGAAAAATAACACGTGCTTCTAATGGATTCTATCGAAATGTTCAAGTACTTTTCCAAAGTTCACAACACTAAAATTATTAAATTTATTATGCCTGTTGTTACACTCGGTTATATATCAAAGAGATAGTTTGCACCTGGTTGGAATCTGGATTGGATTGTGATCAATGATCCCAATGGAATCCTTAAAAAATTAAGGTCATCTTTCTCTTTAAATCTCTCTGACTTTATATGTAATTATATACATATATGTGCATATGTATAGGTGTAAGTGAGTGTGTGTATATAATATATATAATACACAGAACTGAATAGAGAACATAGCTCATCGAATCAAGTAAGTACAGTGAAAAATCAAAAGAAATTTATATCGTTTTTCAAAGCAGAAACTTCAAAATACTTTTCTCTTTTTATAAGTTTTGAATTCTAACAGAATCCATTTTGCATTTTATCATAATTTATTTTACCTTCTCGAATTCTGGTAGAATCCATTTTTGTATTAAGATAAAATTCATTTTGCATTATGATAGAATGCAAAACATGATAGAATCCGTTTTGTATTCTATCATAATCCGTTTTGTCTTCTTGGATTATGATACAATCCAATACCATTTTGGATTCTGATAGAATTTATTTTGCATTCTATCGGAATTCATTTTACATTCTATTAAAATTCATTTTGTATTCTATCGGTGACCAGCCGGCAACCAGTGACCTACTAGCGGCCGGCAATCGGTGACCGGCAACTAGTGACCTATCAGCGGCCGACGACTAAAGACAGCCAGCTAACGGAGTCGAAAATACAGGAAAACTACTCTAATAAATAAAAAGGGGAAGAAAATAAAGAGATAACAGTATTTTTATCTATTTACAATTTTTTAATTAATTATTTAATTAAATGTTATGAAATAATAAAAATCATTAACTTTACTTTTATAGGGGACAAAATTATAAGGAGGTGCCAAATTTATGGCTATTTCCCTAATTTTCTCTATTATTTATTTTGTTTTTACTCAACAAATATACTTTGCATTTTAAAATATTATATTTTTTATATCAATAGATTATCTTTAAATACAAATTTATACTATTTTGATCGACACTTAATTTTTAACCTAAAAATATCCAAAATATTTTTTCAAATGAAACATGATTAAGTGTTATTTACCTTTTTCTGCTCTGTATTTTTTTTAATTTTCCTTTTAAAAGGTATTTTGAGCTTTTTTTTTTTAATCAAAATGAAGTTTTGTAATATAACAGTATAAAATACATTACTTAAAAATGTAGGATTTACTTTCTGGATAAACCAAAATAAAGGGTATAAAAAGTAAATAATCCAAATTATAGGTTTTTTTTCCTGTGCTTAAGGGCATTTTTGGTATTTTTGGATCAAAATTAAGTGTTTACCAAAAAAAATGTTGAGATTTGTATATTAAATGCAATTTGATGGTCTAAAATTTAAAATCTCAAATGCATAGTATACTTTCAGAATAAAAGTAAAATACAAGGCATAAGAATGTAAATTACCCTTTTTCAATTTATTTTCTACATATATATCGTCAAAAGTTGAATTTACTATACATCGTCAAGTTACAAAGCTATTACTGTATTTATATGTAAATTAGACACCCTATTCTCTTTGAACTAGTTTTTGGAGAAAAGTTAAATCCAAGTCTTTTTATTTTGGTGTCACAAATATACTTTTGCACGTGCTAATGGGTTCCGACCCAGCCTAATTTCATGACACACTACATATGATGGAGGGCATTAGGAGTGAAATTTTTCCCAAACCGTCAAGTCATTAATTTATAACGGTGTTTATATATAGATTGAATATACTCTTTTCTTAAGTTAGTTGAGTTTTATCAAAGTTCGTGTAACATATATTTCTGAGGCATCTCACACACATATAACGGACAAAAAATTGGATAGAATAATTGTCCCATTAGCTATAAGGATTGAATTCAAGTATCTAAGTAGCCTTTTTTCATATCTCCATCAGTTGGCTACCAAAACACACTTAATCTTGGCCATCCATTTTGTACAAGTTTCACACACAGACTCCACCCACATTGGGATGGCATGTCGTCTTTTTTTTTTTTTTTTTTTATGGAATACAAATATATATATACTGCTTCAAGTGTGGCAAATTGTTACAAGTTAATTTTAGTTTGAACGAAAGTTATATTTATATTTATATTAACAATAAAAGAGGGTGATTTGACACTAGGTCACCTAATCTGGGATTAGAGAGTTTCTGGGTCCACAAGTAATTTAACTTCTCAACTGTAAAACTGCCAAAAGCCATCTCTTTAAACTATTTCAATGTTTTTTTATTTTTATTTTTATTTTTATTTTTAAATTTTGGTTTCTTAAGTTGAGAATTACAACTACTTACCAAATCATCTATTAAAATAAATATATTAATTACCATAACTAGCTATTTGGTCTCATAAACATCTAGCTAAACCAATATTTGATTATGGACAAAAATATCTTCTTGCTTGGTAGCAAACCAACAAAATGTGTCAATCCGACTGGAATACTATTAAGACATGTTTTATTCAGCAAACAACAACAACAACAACAACAACAACAACAACAACAATAACAATAATAAGTACTTAAAGTTTAATCTCATTAGAATTGAGATTGACTTAACTAATTCCTGTTTAATTGCAAAAGCCATACCTCGGACTTATAGTCATTAATATCGTTGCTTTTGAAGTACATTGCTTCAAAAAGAAAACTTTATATCATTTGAAACTAATATAGATTTTCATAGTTACCCCTAAATGAAAATTTGATGTTTACATATGATCAGCTAGATGTCAAATAAGGTCAGCTCGTTCTCTTTTAGAATGATATACCAAAAGGTTTTATATATATGTGTGTGTGTGTGTGTGTGTTAAAAGATATAACAGAAACAATCAGTGTCGTGGAAAAGTAGGAAAATGGAATTGTATGGAACTGCATCTTTGAGTGCAACTCACTTCTTGAGTTTTGGGACATTAGAGTTAATAGAGAGGGGGCATTAGGTACTGGACAGGGATATTCATGTAATAATACATAATATTATATATTATATATTATATATTATATAGAAATAATTACACAAAAAGTCTACTTTTCCCATTTTTAAATATGTCCATTTTTTTTACAATATTATATAAATGTCCATTTTTATAAAAGTAACTATTTATAATATCCATTTTATCTTTTTACTATATTTAACATCATCTCATTATGATTCATATTTTTTTTCCATTATTTGTTCATCATTATTATATTTTTATGTTAATAACGAGTTCTTTATTGTAGTGATAAGATTTCTGTTTTTTAAAAATCTATTTCATAATTGTAACAATATTATAATAATTTATCTTATTTATTATTATTTGAATTTTTTAATAGTTAGTTTTTAAAGTTTAAATGTCATATGAAATCGTTTATTTATTTACGATAATTACCATATCTTTATGATAAATACCAAATCATTATGATACATTTTAAAATGTGGTATAGTTTTTTTTTTTTTAATGATTACTATATCAACATGATGTTTTTCCTTATGATAATTACTGTATCATTATGCTGTCCTTTTTAGATTTTAAAATATTTAATAATTCTATAAAATATCTATTTAATTTTCTTTATATATTCGTTGTGAGTTTAATCTTAATGATCAATTATTTATTATAATGATTGTTTTTCATTTACAATACAACTAATATCTATTATGATCTTTTTTTCTTTATAATAAATCAAATAAAATGGTTTTTTTTCCTTTTCTAAAAGATTTACTTAATTTGACTTTTTTTTTTTTTAGATTTTTTCTTTCCTTTTTTATCAATTCTTTATTTGTTTATATTCAATTCTTGATAAAATGATAATGTGATATTTATAAGTATCAAATTAGACATGGTCTTTATAAGTTTCAAATTAGACATTCTTGTAAATTAAAAAAATGAACATATTTTAAATCATAATTTTTCAATTTAGACATTATGTAAATAACCCTGTTATATATGTCATTGGTTGGCTTTCGTACATTACTTGCAATCGATCTTTATACTAACCTTGATGTAATTGAACACCTTTACAGTTTTTCTATAGGGAAATTAGATCCATGCCTTTCGGTTCCTATCGTACACTAACTTCCCAAATATTCAATTAAAATTTTCAAATACATGTGATTTGGTAATTAAGAGTATGTTATTCATGATTTGATTGTGATAGCATCAATAAAAATTAAAAATAAATAAATAAAGGCCATGTTTGGAAAATGCATAGAATGTCAAATGTCTCAAAACCGTTTTCATGGTTCTCTATATTTTTTGAATGAACACATTTAAGGGGGTAGAATTTTTTTTTTTTTTTGAACAAACTTTATTTACATAAGATGAATGTCATGCTAATATGTTCTCGACTCATTATTCAAAACATGTTGAGTTATTGATTAAATTAACTACCAAAGTAAACCTGAGAGTGACATCTTTTATAAGGCTATTTAGTACTTATGCCTCATAAATTCATCATCTTTTGATAACTTGCCATCCAAATTTTTAATTTTGATAATTATCCAATGAACTTGTAAAGTTATTGCATTGTATCTCATATGGATTAATTTTCTGTTAAATTAGTCATAAAAAACCAACATGAGGCAGCCTCATGTGAAGACGGAAAATCTCATTTCCGATCGAAAATTTTCAAGTCTAATACAAATTCTCATACACATATTTGGATTATTCAAATCTTCAATTTAATTTAAAATTAACTAAATAGAATATATTGTAATAACTTACAGAAATAACATTTTTATCCGTGGATTTGATACGCGCCCTTAATGGGGCGAGTATGGGGGAAGAAAGGATATGGGTATGGGAGCATATGGGGTGGGGGAAGCGCACCCATACCCACACCCGCCATACTTTTATTCAAGCTTATAAAGATATATTTATTGATATATATACATTTTGTATTTTAATGTTTTAGCGTTTTTTATGAATTTGGTTATAGATTCTTGAAGTTTAGATTTGTTTTTATGATTTCAGTTTTCTTTTTATTATGTTGATAAATTTTTATGAAAATTCTTATAGAATTTGTTCAATTTTTTTTTTTTTTCATTATTGATGAATAAGTGAGTAGAGTATGAATATAATACTCTCGGTGGGAATTACCCACCCCGCACCGTATTAAATTAAGCATGTATATGGGGGTAAAAAGGGAGGCAGGTATAGGGTTAGGGGGAAGCATATTAACCCCCACTCCATCTTATTGCCATCCCTATTAACTTAACAAGTTCCGGGATTAATTATCCAAATAAATTTGTAGAACAAGTTGTCAAAAGTGACAAATTTAAAGGACATCAGTCCTAAATGTCCTCTCTATAATAGAAATGAGCAGAAAAAGCAGCAGCCATCAATAAGCTAGAGAATTTTCCCACAACAAACATATGGGGCTTATCCTTTTCTTTAAAATAATAATAATAATAATAATAATAATAATAAAAGGAAAAAAAAAAAAAAAACCACATGAGTGGCTTGGCTTAACCCACTAATCGTATTGGACGTGTAGTTGAAGAAAACTTTTATGTTATCTCCTAACTCCTATATTGTATTAAGTAGGACAGTATATCAATGGATGGAAGAACAAGTGCACTGAAACCGTTTCTTTCGGCTTAAGTGTTGATTGATGCAATAATAGAACCGCATCACAACTCCTAAAGTAAAGATGACTTTGTCACATTACAAAATATCTATATATATATATATATATATATGTATGTATATATGTAAATATATACTAGAATCAGATAGGAAAAACCGTCAAAAAGAATCTTCAAAATCACTAAGTACTAGTGTGTGTGTGGGCATCATTTTCAGTGAATATACACCTCTAACATCTTGACAACTCATACTCCCACTGCAAACTTTTGCAAACTTTTCTAACCTTGTGTGTTTGAATTTCCTAAGCTCTATGCCACTGTGAACTCCACAAAGGTCAAATTTTTTTAATATTGATATACGTAATCTCTGCTTCTTGTAGATGAAGTAATCTTGCAATTGGACTACTTTTTTCTTTTTCTTCTTTTCAACTTTTATTATTACGTTACTGTGGTTTTGATGTCTAATTAGGAGTCAACTCGTTAATGATGCTAAGTGCAAAATGCTATGCGACCACTAAATCACAAGTTTATCGTTATTTCTCAATGTGGATCATATTCCTTTATGATCATCAAATCCTGGCAACTACCTATCTCCATAAACAAACTTAGTTTCCATCAATCAATGATTGTTCTCTCAATCTTTTCATAAGCCAATATTATTTTAAGTTTTTTAGAAAATAATATTAGTAGTTTTTTAGAAAATAATATTAGTGATGGTCTCACACTCCCACCCAATACCGTTTTGAGAATCTACTGGAACCACTAGAAAACGGAAAAAGAGGACAACTCCAACATTCTCCTCAACTATCTCCATAAGCTCATGCACTTCAATCACACAATCTCACTACTGCAAAGGGAATCCTAAAGCGATCATCTCTTACAACTGTACCACTGCATCGGTGGTTTCATAAGCCAATAAATTGTTCCTTTATTTGACCCTAGAAAAAATTGTCACTTTTTGGCCTCCTTTCGTAGTGCTAGAAAATGTCTCAATGCTGAAATGGTATTATTAATGAGAGGACTTTGCTAAAGCTATTGTGCTTGCATTTCTAACTAAATCAAGGCGGTTTTCAAAAAAGCAGGTAGATAATGTAAGGATTCATTGAATCATATATTATAATACTTCAAAGAAATTACTCACATAATCAACATATATACTTGATTAACAAAAGGAAGCAAACCACCTTGGCTCTCAGTGAAGCTACTTTGTATAAAAAGATGCCGCTGCTGACGAATGTATTTTAGCCAACAAGACAAAAAGAGACCTGCACTCACTTGGCACAAAGAGTCTTGTACACGCATAAAAGTGTGTGTGTGTTCATGTTATTGAACAATTCTCTACAACACTCTTAAATTCCTGTGGATCACGCACCAGTATCCAAGAAACAACATCCGTAAATGAAAACACGAAAATATAAAAACCAAAAACCCTTTGCTTGAGACCTTCGACTAGAAAGACATTTGAGCCTCTAATCTCCCAAAGTGTTCCCAACCATTTCATGCAATACTGTGCATGTGTCGTGTGCATGACATTCATGAGCCCTTTGATCCTAAAATGACAATCTGATGCAAGAGGAACACAGCTAGAACATAGAGAGATGAAGAAGATAAAGAGAGAGGTTTAGAATTTAGAAAAAGAAGAATAGAGAGGAATTTTTAATTGTCGATATCAGTAATCAATCATCCAAATGTGAGAATTAAAAAGACAATCTAACGATGGAGATGCATTATATTTATTGTCTAGGATCGAAAATATTGTGATTGAGATCACAAAAATAAATGACGCACTTGTGTAACATAAGCGCGTAATTTAGTATCTCCATCCCAATATTTGAAACAGAAAAAAAAAAAAATATATATATATATATATATATATATGAACCACAAAATACAATGCATCCTCCTAACTATTAAATACCCACTTTACCGTACAACAGAAACCTCTAATTACAGCCATGTTTAGTTCCAATTCTTGCCTTTCTTTTCTTTTTTAAACTGTGGTTGGGCTATTTAAGCTCCAATCTTATCTTTAAAAAAAAAAAACAAACTCTCAGAACTCAGCCATCAACAACATAAAAATCAGCTGCATGCTTTGGACCACAATCACCTGCTAATGTATAGTGCCAGGCGGAAATTTTCAGCAGTTCAAACGGCAAAAAATCAGCAGTTAGCCTTCCATTGTTACAAGGCGGATAATTCAACTTCCTGATTGCAAGGACGATATGCCACAAAGGTACCATCACTTGAAAAGGAACCAGGATTAAAGCACGTGATTCCTGTGTATTTGAATGCCTTCTGCTTGCTTCTGTCCCCTAAAACTATCTGCAGAAGTAGGACAATCTTTAGGCCATATTTACAATGTAGCTAGTTATGTAAAACAATCACAAAGTTTGGTCTTTTGTGCTCTTTGGTTTCTAAAACGAAAGATTCATTCCACAGCTAACTTATGTGGTTCTCAAATGCTCATTCTTTCAAAACGTACAAAATCATCAATGGAGTGGAGACGGTCCAATTTATAGGATATTGGCTTGTGTTTTCACATCCTATGGCATCCACAACCTATTAGTCTTGGGATGGAAAGCGCCGATTGTGAAAAACAGTGCATTCTAAGCCTCTAAAAGAATATAAGATACAACTAAATTTATATGAATAAGTTACTGGTACTACCGTATGTGGAGTTGGATAAAGATGGAGTGCATGATCATAGTTCCAGATAATGGGTTGCACAACAAGAGGAAGTGGGCAGAGGTGACTTTGATGGGTGATGGTAGCTACAAGCTGCAACACAAACTCGAATCCCATTACTTTCACAAGCTAATTTACAAAAGGTCAATAAAATCAGCCAACAGTACTATATAAGTTCAAAAGGGACAAAGAAAATGAGTATCACATGCTCAAAAGAATCTTCAGTTTCTTCTGTAGAAGGGGGCATCAAACAAGAACGGCGCATTCTGTACAGCATATCCTCACGAAAAAACACAATCTCCTGGGAAAAGAATTTTAGTCTGCAATGGCATAAAGATAAAGTTTGAGCTGCAAGACAATTGGAAAAAAAATAATTGCTAGATCAAGTACTGAACAAGCTGTATCTCTATTAGATATCTTCAAAGTAATAAATCCAATTAGGAATAGTACTTAGATATTAAGAACGTCAAAAGGATACAAAAGTAGATCACTTTAATGTAAAGGGTTCATTCCGAATGAAACTCTTGTTAATAGTCTAGCAGCTAAAGGATTTCAAACCTGCAAGGATTACTTGAAAATATGGCATTGGGAATGTGATTTTGAAGCTCTTCAGTCAAGTACTTTGGCAAAGCACACCTGGGTAGAGTTGTTGAAGGACCTGCAATTTTTAACACGAATGTCTAAAGTACACAACAACATGCAGGTGAATTTTCACCCCAAAAAAAAAATGAAAAAGAAAAAATGAAAAATGAAAAAAGATCTCATTCAAGTATACCTGCATCATCAGGGCCTGGGATAAAGAGAAATCGACTATTCTCTCTTAGCCGTTGATGCATTGCGATCTTATGCCCTAGCTTGCCAAATTGCGATCTGGATGCCCATGATGCTCATTACTTTCGGTAGTGCCAGAAACAAAATATCATCTGCAGATTAACTAAGATTAAGAGGAATCTCTTGAATATATTACTCACCTGAGACTTGAGAAAGAAGGAAATGAAAGGTTAAATGGGTGGGAAGAGAAATTTCCCATGAACACGAATAGTGAAGGAACCACCTCCTCATTCTCAAAAACATCAAGGACGGTTGTGAGCTTTCCCATAGCCTTCTCAAAGGAAAGAAATGTCAAGAGTTAAATGAAGCTATACAGGAGAAATTATTTAAAATATTTCATTAAAACGGAATGCAAATCACCTCCTCTCTATAGAACTAGGGGAAATTCTGTTGTGTTTGTTAGCCTTTTTGGCTTGTTTCTTCTGTTAATTTGGTAGAACTCTTTCGTAATCTTTACTTTTTTAATAAATTGATAGCTTAGGAATCCCTTTTGATTCCTCTTGCAATCTATTCATTTAGAAAATTTACAAAAAGAGAAAACAATGCCAATCACCTCTTCATTGTCTAGCCACACGTCAGAGATTATGACAAACATGTCTTTAACTGCTTTCTTTTCCAACTCTGCAAGTCTAAGCTGTTGATTAACATATAGGAACTATAAACAACTCATAGTGGTTTTCCCCTACTTCAAGTACCTTTAGAATGTGAACCAAGTATGTCTTTATAATGTCAATATTCATTATAAGTTTTGTTAAGGATACAGTCTCCTCCTTTGTCAGTAAACCGCAGCCAAAGAAATCATGAGCAGCAAGCAATTTGAGCGACTTCTCTCTGTCCTCTAACGGAGGAAATCCACAGGTAATGACCTTCAATATAATAAGATATCAGCATTATGTGGAAAATCTGAGTCTTACAACTACTTAATAATTATCACTGCAACATACATTTTTTTCTTAATTTTACGTTTATCACTCTGGGGGAGTTGGTAACCCAATAAATGACAACATACATAAACTTCACAGTAGAAAGGCCACACTCGGAAACTGCAGAAGAGAAAATATCAAAGGCAACCCATTGAAAAGACAATTATGGTTTGATGCAAAGAGTTAAAAAAAAAAAAAAAAAAGGTTTACCATTTTGATGATCTATGCATGATGAAAAGCAACTTTCAGAGACAGAGAGAGAAGGAGAATTGATAGAGACCATTCTTGAAAAGACTTAATCTAATATTTCTTTGTTCTGCTATTGGATGAGATCTAACATATACCAAAATGTGGCATGTGGATATTTAAAAAACTCAAATTTGGGAAAAAGACATCAAGAAAGTTTAGGACATTTACATTGCTCAATATATCAAATGAATGTGCAAAAATTTTATAAACAAGGATAATAATACCAACCTTAAAGATTCCTTCTACTAGCATTTCACCTTCTGCAACAACTATCGTGTTCTCAGAAAAAAAACCTGTAGTTATCTTGTATTGCTTGTCAAAAAAAACGGTGATACTATATCTTCAGTTTGAAATAATGTAAACTCAAGACACGGCTTTTAAGAATTCATGATTTAGCTTGGAAATTGTGCATGCTTAACAAAAGAAACTGATTTCGTGCCAGTATCCTTTAGTTTTTCCACGATTCTAAGACTCTTTTTTAACATAAGAAAACTTCCTTTCGTTGATCAAGAATGAAGTGCAAAGGAAAAAGGGTGCAAAGGAAAGAGGGTAAGGTATCCTCAGAAGAACAACAACAAGACAAACCATGATCATGAGAAATGGCAAGGCCAAAAGTATCTTTCAGTTCCCGTCAAGTATTTTGTAAGAATTATGATAAGAAAATTTTAAAATGTAAATAGTTTTCTAAGACAGTTATTCTCCACGACCAAAAGAAAAATCTACTTCAACCAAGAAGAAGAAGAAGAAGAAGAAAATCAACACACCAAGTAAAGAACGAGAATTCTGCAAGGTTTCACATCTAATTTTGCTTTAGATCAACTAAAACCATTTTGAATCAGGGAATTAGTGAAGCAGACAGGAACTAAATAGCTTTCAAGTTTTCTACGATTTAGATTGCACCAATTTAAACTAGAACAATATAAAAGGAAACTAGAAAGTTAAATGCAACTACTGTGTATAGAAACCTAATCCTAACATACTACAGACGCAATTTGTAAAAAATGAGGAAAAAAATTTGTTATCATGAAGAAAATCCATTTATTTACCAAAGATACACGGGTCTAGTTCTTAACTTCCAAAATCGAGAAATAAATCCAATAAGCATTATAAAAGGATATTGCATCGGATAAATTGATCTCCACAGAAGCCGTAAGGTCTTCCAAGTAGAAATGGCCGTCCTCCAATTGAGAGATCAAACCCATAACCCACCTTCTCCCCGTTTGCCCGACCAGGGACTGAATAGGAGAGATCTACACCAAGCATGGAAATAGTTGAACACTCTTTCATAGGATTTAGAACAAAAAGTTCTGTATTATCAATAACATGTAACACTATTATTCTTATACCTCGCAATTTCCGAAATGTGACATTTCAGAATCAAAAGCAGGTTTGGAAAAATGTTGATCGCGTGTGACCCTCTGAAACAGCAAGAGATACCTATCCCTGTAAAGGGCTGCCTTTGTAGAAGCATCGCCATAAATTGGCAGACTCCCAGTATACCTAGAAGCCACAGTCCAACGACAACTTTAGCATCGAAAACATATCAAGATAAGAAAAATGATGTAAAAGGATTGGAGCCAAGGAAAAATTGGGAAAGAAGATAGGAGCTGAAAAGTCCCTCCAAATCCCAGTACAATGTTCCTAAATTCTAAAAACTGCACCAAAAGGCAGATTAACGGAAAATTCAATTAACATTATTGGGGGGGGGGGGGGGGGGGGGGGGGGGGGAACACCAGATTTCGATCATCTGGCCAAATCGTGCAAACTAAAAAGGGAAAGGACCAATTTTTTCTCTGGTAAAGTATTTCTGATACATACACGGATCCCAAATTCAATTTGGTGTTTTCTTTTTTAATAATCAGGAAGAAAAAAGTAATATTATAGCTTAAGATCTACCCAAATTTCTAACAAAAGCGTATTTTCAGAAGCAAAATTTTGCTGAAACCCTAAAAATTTATCAAATTTTCTGAGAGACATACTCATAGAAGAGCTTCTTGATGGGATCGTAACGGAGCTTGGGGACCAAGAAGGTGTCGATCACGCGGATTGACGAAGAGGAAGCGGCGGCGTTTTGGGCGGCGGCGGAGCCTTCGTCGCCATCGGCGGCATCATCGGCGTCCAAGAGTAGGCTGACGACGGAGCGAACGGCTTCCTTATCGACGATGGGAGATTTCACTGGCCGAAGAAGAAGAAGAAGAAATGAATCAATCAATCAAAGAATGAACGAAGAAATGGAGAGAAGAAGAGAAGAGGGGGTGGGAGGTGTTGAGAACGTACGGGTTCGGTGGTGGAGCTGATCGAGGAGGAGATCGATGGCTTCGTCGCAATCGGAATCGGGAAAGCCGGAGGTGAAGGAGAGAATCTCGTCAATGGCGCCCACTTTCACGGAGTAACCTCTGATCTTGCACTTTCTCTGCACCTTCTTCCTCAACGAAGCACTCGAACCACTCATCTTCTCTCTCTCTCTCTCTCTCTCTCTCTAGGTGTATCTTTCTCTACTTTCTCTCTCACGGGAAAGAGTGAGTTTGAAGGGGATATTGATTTTGGCGGGAAAAATGTCAACTATGGTGGTTTTGGAGTGTCATTAATGGCGGCAAAAGTGGCAAAACCCTACTCATTTCACAAGGCTATTGACGTTATTACCCTCTGTTTGTTTGCCGTGTTTATTTTCGGAAATAAAAAAACAATTTCTTTTTTCTCCATTTTATTATCATTCTTCTCATTTAAAAAAAATATATATATATCTTATTTTAAAATTTATTTTGTATATTACCCTTTTCGAATTCTTTTAAAATCTTTTTAAAATCTTTACTAAATGACTATTTCAAATGTCATTTTTTCTCATTCCTAAACAACTTTTTTTGATTGTTTGAATCGCATGTCTATTTTTGATAAAAAAAAATTTCTTGCTTGAAATGAAAAATTCAGGGCCCGTTTGCGATGTAAGTTTAAACTTACACCTATCAACTTAATTTTTATCTTTTTCTGAAAAAATCAACTAAAATTACTATTGAAACTTAAAAATCTTAACTCAAACTTACACTCCAAACTAACCCTCATTTCATTTTCGAATGAGATGGTGTTTGGATGCATTGATAATTTTCTTTTTTTAAAACAAAAAATTGTTTTGAATGAGAAGAAATAGTATTAGGAATAATGCGCTGGGTGAAGATTTTGAAAAGATTCCAAAAAAATTTATACAAAATTTGAAAATGAGATAGTTTTTAACTTCGTTTGGATCACGTGTCTATTTTCTAAAAGAAAATTTTTTCTTGTTTTAAATAAGAAAATCTTTTCATTTTGAGATAAGACAGCGTTTGGATACATAAAAATTTTCTTTTTGAAAACGAAAAGTTGTTTTGAATGATAAGAAATGGTGTTGAGAATAATGCATTGTGAAAAGATTGAAAATATTTTTTTTGTTTTTCCAAAATGATACTGTACAAAATAAATTTGAAAATGAAATATTTTTTTTTTCAAAATAAGAGAATGATGAAAAAAGTGGGAAAAAACATTCTTTTGTAAAAACTTTCCATTTTTCAAAATTGGGACCTCTCATCTAAATTCAGGGAAATCCTTTTTCAAAATGAGAAAAATGATGGAAAATTTTGAGAAAAACACTCTTTTACATGTTATTTTTTCTCGCTTTCTAAAGATGGACGTGCGAAACAAACAAGGGCTTGTTTCGAAGAATGAAAATTTTCAAACATCGAAATATTATTTTATTTTTAAAATCTTTCTCATTTTAAACAAGAATTTATTTTTCGAAAATAGATATGCGATCCAAACAGAGCTGAACTTTTAGTATTTTATCATTTTGCTCTTTGAATTTTTTAGTATCACAAATGAATCCCTGAACTTCGGTTCTTTTATTGTTTGGTCTTTAACCATAATATTGACGAATTGAGTTTTGAAATATGATAAAGATAATCACACACGTGTAGCATAATAATTACAAATTATACAAGAATAGTAACAATTGTCGTAAAATGTTAGAGATTTTGAGGGTTTTCTAAAAACTGTGAAGAGCACAGTTTATATTTAATGTAATTACTTTTTTTTTTTTTGTAAAATTTCAAATTTTGAAACAAATTAATATAGTTATATTTCAGAAATCATTTATCACCAAGAATCAAAACCATAAAAAAACTAAAAATTTATGGATTAATTTGTCAAAATAAAAGTTACGTATCAAACTGATAGAAATATTAAAGTTCAAGACTAATTGTCAGGGCATGTTTACTTTGCATCAAAAGCAAAAGGAAATTAGGCAGTCATTCTTTTTCTCATTTAATCATGTGTTTGCTAAATGAGGAATGAGATTTTAGGAGCATCACACAATATAGGAAATAAAAAAAGGGAATGCCAATCTTTACAACCCCCTAGTATTAATTTCTTATTAAAGGAAATACATATCAGATTGACTTATATACCCTTAATAAGTTTTCATGTGTGAATGTTTTTTTATTATGTCAAAGGATATCTTTGTAATTACATTGATAAGATAACATTATTAAGGTTAGTAAACACTATAAAGGAAATAAAATTGTTTCCCTTTACACTATCTAATAGACAAATAAATACCAGAAAGGAAATCAACGATCATCCTTCCTATTTCATTATTTTATTTTCCAATCTCATTATCTTTACGGTTTAGTAAATACACCGTTAATACACTTATAATCATTTCTGGATAATTTTCTTCATCTGATCTTTTACAACATTTCCAAATTTAAAAAAGCCAGAAGTATTCTAAACAAAAACCTAGAAACATTGTATGGTACTCTAAATTAAGTTTCAATTTTGAAAGAGAAAAAAAAGGGTGTCTTTTCTTTCTTCCCCTTTTTCTCTCAAATTTCTCATATACTAGAGTTTCCCTTTGTATGGGATTTCCGCCGCCGTTGCCGCCATGGTTGGCGAAGGTGATCGGTAGTTCGGTGATTTCAGTAAGGATGTTGTGCGACAGAGTAGTTGTTCCACATGAGACGAGAATTTAACAGTCGATGTTATTTGATATCTATGCTTTATTTTTGTATTTTAGATTTAATTTTATAATAAAAGAGGTAGTTTCCCTACCTCAGTTTTGTTTGTGTGTGTGTAGTCCGCTTGAGTTATTCTCTGGGCGTATATATATATGTCTATAAGTTCTGTCAGTATTATGGGTATGCGGAAGTTGTTGCAGTCTTTGTCCTGTGAATGACTGTCTCTCGATCGATCGGTATATTCTATCAATTGTAGATGTTTTTTTAAAAAAGAGCTTTGTACATACTCGATTATTAGATTGTCGAGAAATTTAAGGAATTTTCCTGTCATCAGATCTTGGCTTATGTCCTCGTCACTGAGCTTCATCATATTTTACTAATGGAATCGATCTTAGTCGAGGGTTTTGTGTCTTGTATCACATGATTGTTTCATATTTGGTATTGGTATTTGTATCCAATTTTAATTTGATGATAATTTTCCAAAAAAAAAAAAAAAAAAACTAGAAGCATGCATTTAAGTCTTCCTCTGGTAAATCTCAATTCTTAGACAAAACCTAAATGGTGCTCAATTACAAAATTAATATTTTTAATATTTTCATGAAATGCTATCACTTTATTATAATTATCCCCTTTATTATTATTATTTTGAATTTGGAATGTGGGGATTAGAATTTTTCATTTTATAATTGAATCAAATATGTAATTATTACTAGACTATGTATGTAACAATATTTATTATTTTATTTTGTTTGTATAGAATGAAATAATCATTTGTTTATTTATTTACTTTCTTCAAAAAATGACAGAATCCGATGTTGTATCGGGTCATCAAAATGAAGGGAAACCATGTCAAAATGATATGGAGTGTATTCCAAGATGCAAAGAAACTCATCAAACAACCACAGCGGCAATCTGTCGAATAGGCCGTTATAAGATCAGTTCTCAGTGCCTTTGTTGGCAACAATATTATCCTGTACGAATTTAAACGTATTATTGTAGTGTTGCTCTTCGTTATAGCATGGGAAAATAAGAGGTTACTTGTGTTTAACCCAAATAATTTCATCCCATTGATTGTTGATTTAAATATAAAGACTTCGATTTCCGAAGCTTTATGAGTGCTTTATCAATCAATAAAAAACATTGGTATGTTCTCCGCTACAAAATCCTCTAAATAAAAAACATGAAAAAAGCAATCTTAACTCTCGCTTGTCATGCGGTTTTAAATCTATTTTAAATATGTAAAAATCAAATAAAAACAACAATGTTTGCTCTTAAAAAAAAATTTTGAATTTATTACTTGAATTATGAATTTGAACCATGATCCAAATAATAGTTAATCATATTAATCATATATAACTAATCCAACAGTAACATGCAGAGCAGAAAATCATTAATTCGCCCATTAATACAACACAAAGGCCATTTAGAAGATAATATTGCAACATCAGAGTCCAAGGAAGAAGTCATGGGAATCACTCATAATATAACACAAACATAAGCAATAAGATTATTTAAGACCTTACATATTTCAGTTCTGGTACCAAAACAGATCATATTACTCTTTAGAACTTTAGCATACTCCGGTTTTCTTTTGGCTTACAAAAGTCTTCCAATGCCTTGTCACATCTTCTTGAATCTCTCTCACAGTCTTCTTCACATGACCCCCGTACTCCGCCGAGACATGGGCGGTCGTGGAGGTCACGATGTGAGCGGGGATGGCGTCGAGCTCTTTCAACACCGTCCCAATGTCCGAGATGAGTCTCTCCGCCAAGCCACGGCTGAAGTCTTCCCTGATCACAACGCGTAAAACCGCTATGTGTTGGGCGTCCGCCGGCATGGTGTAGGCCGGGACAATCCACCCGAATTTTCTCAAGCTGTCTGCTATGTTGAACACTGTGTATCTGCTGCTGTCTTTCAAGGAGAAGGCCACAAGGGGCACTCCAATGTCTTTGGAGACAATGTCGAACCGCCCAGTTTTCTCTATACCTTCTTTCAGTGCTTTTGCATTTGCAGTGCAGTTTTCCATTATGTTCTTGTAACCCTATCGCATATAACAAACAATATACATACAAGAAAATTATAAGGAAACAAGTAGTGTATACCAAAAATTTGAGTTACTTGTAAGACAAGTAATGTTCCTGCATTAGAACCATACACATATCCAGAAACACAAATGACAAAGGTTTGAAAATCTCAAAGCGTGAAATTTGAATTTCTTTAACAGCAAAAAATTACCTCAAATCCCAATCTAATAAATTGATAATACTGAGCAATTATTTGACTGGAACCTGCCACAAAAGAAAGTGGGAGAAATTCATTATATATCTTCAGAATTTAAATCCTGAGAGAGCAGACCAATATAAAGAAATATATATATATATATATATTTTATGAAAAAAGTAATTTCATGACACATCTGAAAGTATAATATACATTGTTAAGCCAAAAAAAAAAAAAATAGGGACAAAACTGTCATTTTAGTTTTGCAGAACTCACAGTAATTTTTACATGTATACATTCATTTAGATAATATTTTTCATCATGTGTAACAACGCTATGCATCACATGATTCACATGTATTGTAGACAAAAGTAAAGGGCAACCCTGAAGGTTCCAAGTTAATTATCTTTCAAAATTAATAAAATAAATAAATGTTGAGTAGAATAAAAAAATTGAAGAATATGTACATACATATATATATATATATATGTATGTATGTATATATATATGGCAGTGAATAAGTGACATACCTTTGGAGAAGTTGAGGGTAAAAGTAGGTTGATCAGATCCAAGATAATTGATGTGAAAGATAAGCTCATCAGGCAAGTCCACATTGCTCCTCCAAACAACCCAACCAACACCAGCATAAACAAGGCCATACTTATGGCCACTCACATTGATGGATTTCACAAGAGGCAAGCGGAAATCCCACTCGAGGTCGGGGTAAAGGAACGGGGCTATGAAGCCACCGCTGGCCGCGTCAACGTGGATCGGGGTGTCCCAACCCGTCTCCTGATTCTTCTTGCCGAGGAGCTCGTTGAGGAGCTTCACATTCTCAAACTCCCCAGTCAATGTCGAACCCAAAATGGCTGCAACACAGATGGTGTTCTCATCCACCATCTCCACAGCCTTCTCCGGATCCATCACATAATATCCCTCTCTCAGCTTCACCTCCTTCAGCTCCACCTCAAAGTACCTTGCAAATTTCTCCCAACATACCTTTTTTTTTTTTTTTTTTCAAATTCCCAAAAAAAAAAAAAAAAAAAGGTTAAACCGGCACTGGTGAATAAGTCATACGCTTATATGTGACACGAATTCTTATTCTCTATTTTCTAACATTTAACTTTTTAACATTAATTTCTTGAGGTCTCCTAACAAAAAAGAGAAGACAACCCTACATTTTTTTTCTTATTATTCATCATCAAGAAAGATATAGTTTTTAGGTACGCAAACCAATCTATCTTAGGAAACTAATTGTCCAAGTATATCAAGAAACTAATTATCGGAAAATTAGGAAATAATTAGCAATCAAATCTAAGTGTACATATCATTTCAATCAAATAAAGCTTCTAACGGAAATAATCACTGGATTCCAACAAGGTATTCAATTAAGTTCTCCTTTTGTCCCCATGAAAACTATCTAATTTCAAAGTCCATATACCCCCTTTTTTTTTTTTTTTTTCAAAAGCTCTCAGTTATGACACATTTAGTGCAAAAAGCTTCCAAGTAAATCTTCTTTCATACTAAAATATTTATTGCACTATTATTATTATTATTTTATATATATATTGCACTAGTTTTAAACTGTATAAAAAACAACATTTTTTTTAAGTCCATGCATTTGTTAACACTAAAGTTGAATATAATTGGAGAAAGAAAATGCCTGAACGAATGGACAAAAATATGTGATAAAATGAGAAATAACGAGTAAAAAAAAAAAAAAAAAGAGTAAGCTGAAGTATTTTCGTAGTTACCCAAGTCCACACGAGGGGGAGGGCCTTAGCCACTTGAGCGGGGCCCACCGCCTTCCTGTCGTGCTAAGCTAGGGGCCGAACTTATAATTTAAATGAGACACTACACGTATAAAGTGGATATAACAGGGCATTTCAAAAAATTCTGTCACGATACCTAATCTCATATAATATAAGCTAATGACATCTTGCCATTACGACTAATGACCCAAATGAAACTACGTGTGGGGACATCGCGCGCCATGGAATCAGATAATGATATATTTGGCATTTGAAACAAAAAAAAAAAAAAAGGGGAAGTGTATTTAGTCTGACCTGAACATTAGCTCCGGTAACAATATTAGGGTTGTGAAAGGGTTTACCAAGGGCTTTCATCTTTTGTTGCCACTTTCTTTTGAAAGCCAGACCCGCAAGCATAATTGCCTCTGATGACCCAATAGTTCCCACTCCAACTGCTGTTTCTGATTCTCCCGCAGGTGCATTGAACAGGTTCGCTATTATGTTCACACATCGATTCTACACCACACACACACACATATATATATACATATATATATGTATATATATATATGTTACCAAATTAATACCACTTCAAACATTATATATACACACCTATATATACACATGGTGATTACAGAAACTATATGTTCCAACACATTTATATAAAAAGAATTTCAAACTAGGGATACGACAATTATGATTATTATTATTATTAGTGGTGCAGAAGCTGATGAAAATTTTTTGTTTGCTAGATTGATCTTCAAATTTTTAAATTTGAGTAATTTAGATCTTTCTTCTTCTTTTTTTTTTTTTTTTGAAGTTTGAGTAACCTTAAACTATTAAAAACGTAGCTGCACTAGTATTTTCTATTTTGGACAAAATCCGCCAATGTTTGGCCCACCCGAACCTAAAACCCACATGCCCCCTACCTAGAAACTCAAAACCCAACCCACCCCTGCCGATGCTGAACTTAAGCTCCCCCGCCCCCGATGGAGAAGATGAAGAGCAAGACACCGCCTACGTAGTCTCGTCGCCCCTTGCCAAGGTCCGTTCTCTATGAGTGTTTTGGATCTGGGTTTTTGCTACTGAAGGGAAGAAATGAAGAGAGAGAAGGGGGGGGGGGTGGGAACCAGAGAGAGAGATAAATTTGTTTTTTTATGGTTTTTTTTATTTTTGTTAAACTAATTATTATTAAATTACTAAATTATCTTTTCAATTTCGATCACATACATTGTATATGACTCATTCCGTTAGAAACTTAATGGATTTAGACGGAAATGACTAAAATTGTCAATATTTACAGAGTTTAAAGTTTTCTCAACCAAAATTTAAAAAAAAAAAAGACTAAATCGTTATTTTTGAAAGAATTAATGGACAATTTAGGTCAATTATTCTGAAAAAAAAAATGTCGAAGACATCTTTTTCTTGCTTTCTTTCTAAGAAGTAAAAAGTCAAGTTTAACAATAAATCCATATATAATTTCATATTAAAGTGTTGAATTAAAATTTCTTACTTCTGATTTCAAAATAAAAATTTATGTTAAATAAATTTATTTTATTTTCATTGTAATATGATTATAAAAGAGCATAATACCTATAAATTCATGATAAAGGGCATTTTTTACGGAATTTTTACATATTTTTTAATCAGTAAAAATAGAAAAGTAAAAGCTATGATTTTTTAAATAAATTATTTGGTGGACCGGATATACCACATCATCATACTTATATGGTACACCGATCCAACAAAAATTTGATATTTTAGTGTTTCTTTCATGTCATCCATCCATTTTATTTTCCTCCTTTCTAATGTGTATTATTTTAATTATCAAATCAAAACTATCATAAATATCTCATTTAAATTTTTTATCATAATAAATTAAATTAATTAAATATCATCCCTTTTTTTAAAATAATATTGTATTTCTAGTATCACTTAATATATTTAATTAATTTTTGTTTAAGAAAAAAGGAAATTAAGGAACCATATCTCTCTTATCCACAATTATGAGGAGCCTTCCTCATTCAAAAAGAGAGTTGAGCAAAACAAAGAAAAAACTGTGGGAAAAACAAATTTTTGAAGGCTCTGAGCTTTAATAGAGAGAGAGAGAGAGAGAGGAAAAAAATTGAAGGTCCTGAGTAGTCAATTAAAAATACTTTATTTATGATTGAAGGCTCTGGGTAGGCAATGGGTATTCTGCATTCCAGTTTCCAGCATCGTGTGTAACTCTTTGCAAGGTTGTGATCAACTTTATATGTTGTCTAAAAGTCTCTACCTTGGCTGCCAGATTATCGAAAAATATTGAGAAATTTTTGTGAAAATTTTCAGTATATAATTCATGATTGGAAGTATTCCAAGCCCTATGCTGTTTAGTCATTTAAGTCTGAGTTTATGTTGTGCACGTTACTTGTGCTGAGTTTATCCTCCACTTATTAGACTGGGTAAATACTTTTATCCCAGCCAAGTTTCTTACGATTTTTTTTGTCGAATGTAAATATTAATATATTTTTAGTTTTAGAACATATAAGAAAATGAAAAGTGATAATATGTTATTTAAAAAAATTAATTCAATATATTTAGTGATATCAGAAAATAAAATATTATTCTTTAAGAGGGGAGATGATATTTATTTAAATTGAATTTATTATAATAAAAGATTTAGATGAGATATTTATAATAGCGTTAATTTGACAATTAAGATTTAAATTGGAAATTATTTTAACAAAGTATTCAAATATTTTCATAAGTAACTTCTAGACTAAGGAAATAAAAAGTACTTTTAGAGAATATTATCAAACAAATCTAATTTTTTTTTGTCTTTTTTCCAAATCAAAAGTATTTTTTAGAGTTTGTTTGTTTCAACCACTCAACTCATTTAACTCAAATTTTTTTTTGTCTTTTTCCCAAAAAGTTTTTGTCTTTTTCCCAAAAAATTTTTTGTTTTTTCTAAAAATTCAAAAAAATTTACTATTCAAACTTAAAAATCTCAACTCAAACCACTACACCAAACACCCCATAAATGACAACAACTCTACCAAACATTATTTAAAAAAAAAAAAAACAATAACAACAACAACTGTTACCAAACACCATTTATATCTAAAGAACCTTTACAAGTCCCATTAAAAACGGCCAATTAAGCCAACAAGTCACCAATGTTATGGGAAGCAAATGGGTGCTTCAACATGTGAGAAGCCTTTTCGATCACGCTAAGAGAAATGGTCCTCCTCTCTCTCGTTACATTAATTTCCATTTATTAAAAAAAAAACGAGTGAAATGAAGACAAAATCCTTTGAAAAATAAAGCTCTATTAATAACAATGTACTTTGAAAAATTACTGGTGTGCAGAGCTCTTAGGGTTAGGTAGTCGGTGACGGTGGAACTCTGTTTTGTAAGGGAGAAAGAGGATAATGACAAAGGATTTAGAGAGGGAAAAAAAAAAAAAAAAAAAAACAAAGTGCGTTATATTTCTCTGACATTATTTTAGTCGCTAGACTATCGTGTTCACTTGGAAAAACAAAACTCACCAGTTGATGACACGGGACCATAATTGATAATATTATATGAGTTGAGATGTTATTATTAAGGCCAAGAAAGCATTCTTGAATTATTATCACAAACGTCTTTGATATGGTCACGTGACAGTGAGACGTGACATGACGTTGGGTGGATATGATACGGTACAGCCACGTCATAAAATTTTTATTCATTTATAAAGTTTGTAATCCAAAAAAGAGTGGAATAGATCTTTTGAGTGGTCTTTGTAATTATGCTATTTGATCTTATCTTCAATTTTACTTTTGAGCTATTGGTGGCGTCTTTTCATGATTTCTCAACAAATTTCAGTTTAATCCTATGTAGTTTTTTTTAATTATATATTATACCTTTTTTTTTAATCTGTTATTTTATTTTTATTAGACATAAATGATATTTAAATTATATCAGTTAGTTTCTAGAATCAACCCTTTTTCTCTCCCACCCCCTACCTTTCTCTCTTTCCCCAGATCGGACACCAAATAAAAGAACATTTCTATACATGTATATATATATATATATATATATATTATCATTAAATTATTATAATTTTATTTGTCTTGTCCTTATATTAGATGACGTCTGTGATATTCTTAAAATTGAAAGTATTTTTAGATTTTGAATTTACCATCTCGTGAGATTGTCATAGTAAGGTTTATAGAACTTTTGGTGGTGTTTTTAACAATTTTATTATTTATTGCTTAAGTTTATGTTAAACTTTTTAAAGAGAATGTTATAAATAAAACCATGTATTTTACGTTTATCAAAAAAGTGGATCATCCATTTTTAGATTTCATCAAATATATATACAAAGAAGCGTGTATCATATTGAAATCTTGAATCTATTAATGCTCAAAGTTCATTATTTAAAAGACAAAAACATCCGTGAATGCACGAATTAAAAAAAAAAAAAAGCAAAAATTCAAAATTAATAGAAGAAGTAAGAAAAAGTTTATATATATATATATATATATATAACTCTCAGTACACACCCATCTCCCTTCAAAGATCCATGCTTACTATCAAAATATTTTTGTTTTCATTTTCGTTTTTTTTTTTGTTTTGTTTTGTTTTTTTTGTTTTGTTTTGTTTTTTTTAGAGAATTTTCGTCACTATACTAGCCAAAATTAAGTACTAACTTGTTCATGATATGAATTTGTATATAATTAGTGAATTAAGTATTAACCTGCTCATGGTATGATTTTTTTTTTTTTATATAAGTAATGAAGTACAAATTGATGATATATTTTCTGAATAAATTTAAACTACAGTACATATATACTAATTACCCTTTTTAAAATTTAATGCTGCAGTTCATGTCATAACGAGTTTTTTAAAAATTAAAACTAAAAAACTAATCAAATTTAAAAAAAAAAAACTATCAACAAATCAAATCAAGCATATATTCCACAGAACACTTGAATAAAGGAAAGATAATTTATGGTTTTGCTTGAAATCGCCAAGAAAGAGAGAGAGAGAGAGAGAGAGAGAGAGAGTTTATATCCATAGAAGAAGGGGAAAAAAAAAAAAACTGGAATGAGTTTTAGAGAGATGAAGAAGAGGATATAGAGAGAAGAGACCTGGATTTCAGTGGTGACAGGGTACTCATCCATGTCAACGTAGTTCTTGTTGAGGGAGGCCAAGATGAGGTGGTCACACTCCGGCTCCATCCACGTCGTCACAAACGACGCCAAGTTCAGCCTCGGCCTGCCGTCCAGCATGAGCTCGTCGCTTATGATCTGGTACGCCGCTTGCTTTGGTATCGACTCCTCCGGCATCCTCCATTTCGGCAGCGCCTTCCTCACATATCTTGATCCGAACGTCGAGTTCACATGCTCTTCCCCCTTGCCATCGTCGTCATCCCTTTTTGATGACGATGAGCTCGCTTCTGTTATCACCATGATTATATATATATATATATATTATATATATATCTCCCTAACATCCTTTATGTGTTCTATACTCTCTCTCTCTCTCTCTCTCTTATATATGGTGGAAGGACATTGAGAGTGAGCTAGATTTATAGTGCTTTTCATTAATTGTCCTTTTTGGTCTTTTCACAGCGACACAGCCAACCCAAAAGGGGACACTTGGTTCAACTTTTTAATCCTCTAATATATGAGGGTGAACCAATTATGCAGGTTGCTTTTTAAATTTGAGTTAATTTTATTAACAGTACGTGTAAAAATTTTATTATTAAAAATAATAATATTTTTTTTATTATTAGCATTTAATATGGGATTAATATTATTTAATGTATATTAAATTATGGATTTATCTTTATTTTTTACAAGTTCAAATCTCTCTCTCGCATGGTCCAAAAAAATTTTTCAAACCAAAATCTATAGTGTTTTAAATAGAGAAAACTAAAATATAGAGAGAAAAAGAGTTACCACCTACCGGAATCTTATTTTTTTTTTTTCACTTTTCCGCCTAGCCCCCACCCATTTTGAAACTCAAATCTTCATATAATAGAGAGAAACTTCCATTTAAAGAGAGAAGCTTCCATTTAGAGAAACTTCCATCGAAAGTTTTTTTTTAAATCTAATATTTTTGGTCATTTTTGAGTAAAGGTCATTCCTGTTATGACCACCTGGTCATAATAGTTATGATCTATGTTTAAAATAAAATTAAAAATCTAACATTTTTGGACATTTTTTAGTATATGTCATAAAAGTTATGACCACTCGGTCATAACAGGGTGGTCATAACTGTTACGATCGGGTGATCATAACAGTTATGACCGGATAGTCATAACAGTGTGGTCATAACGGTTATGACCGGATAGTCATAACAGTGTGGTCATAACGGTTATGACTGAGTGGTCATAACTGTTATGATCTGTACTCAAAAATGACAAAAAATATTATATTTTTAATTTTTTTTAAAATATAGGTCATAACTATTATGACTGGGTGATCATATCAGGAATGACATTTACTCAAAAATAGCCAAAAATGTTATATTTAAAAAAAACTTTCGATGAAAGTTTCTCTCTCTAAATGGAAGTTTCTCTCTTTAGATGGAGGTTTCCCTTTATTATATGAAGATTTGAGTTTCAAAATGGGTGGGGGGCTAGGCGGAAAAGTGAAAAAAAAATAAGATTCTGGTGGGTGATAACTCTTTCTCTCTCTAGATTTCAGTTTTCTCTCTCTAAAATACTGTAGATTTTGGTTTGAAAAAAATTTTTGGGCCATGCGAGGGAGAGGGATATTTGAGCTTGTAGGAGATGAGGGTAAACCCGTAATTTGATATACATTAAATGCTGCTGGACCCCACATTAAGTGCTAGTAATTAAGGGAAAAAAAAGTGATACTATTTTTAATAATAAAATTTATACATGTGCTATTAACAAAATTAATCCTTTAAATTTTTAGACTCCATTTTAGTTCGTTGGTTAGGGTTGATTTATTTTTTAAAAATTAATTAAAATTTTTATTGATCTTTTATCAAACAAAAGTTGAATTGAAAATTTTGAGTTAGAGATGGAGAATCAAACATAGACGTAGCTTTCATTTGTTAAGTTAATTGGAGATGAAATTTCTAAATTAAAGTTGATAAATTTTTCAAAAACTAGTTATAATTTTATTGATTTTTGAGATAAACTCAAACACCAAAGGGGGTATTAATGTTAATATTCGCACATTAAACACTTAAAAAGCTAATCTAATAGATAAAAGAATTATTATACTTTTTTGGGTCGTCCATAATAGCGCATGGCCTAATAATCAGTATGATTGGATTGTATCTGGAATAAAATCTGTATTAAAAAAATCAAAATTTCATTATTATGATGAATTGAATGTGATATTTTTTATATATTGTGTCTCTTTAAATAAGCACTTCTTCATAGAAGTTGCTACATAGACAAGACGCATCGGGTATGCTATCATTTCAAAGTGAAATGAAAGGGTCTCTCTTCTGTCTCTTTCTCTCTCTTCCACAGTCTTCCATAAAATTCTAGAGTTGTAGACTCTAGTGATTGTTCAAGTTTATATCTTTGTAATGATCACAAACACCATAAGTAATCAAGAACATCATAATCCTGTTCGTAAATGATCATAACTCGGGGTGTGAAGATCATGTTCCTGAGACAAAATAGGGTGAGTCTATCCTTGACGAATCTTCAAAATATATATATAAATCGTGGATTAGATTTATAACAGTTAAAAGATATTTTCATACATATATTAGTAATTTTCCCTTCAAAAATAACATAAACTGACAGAATAAAAGTTTATAATTTCTACTATAAATTTTATTAAAAAAAATAATAAAAACCCTAAATAAAATGGCGGAAACGGTCTCTCTTTTCTTTGTCACTTACTCTTTCTTGATTATTTTCTCAACTCTTCTAATCTCTCTAGGAGAGAGAGAGTATATTTATGGATAGCTTACACGGTGGATAAAAATTGGGTGTGAGTGAGTGAGATTTAACGAGGCTTTCTTCATGTCCTTTTATGTTGGCACAACCAACCAACAAATGATGTCTAAGCTCTTATAGCAAAAGTCAAAAATTCGACTGCTTTCTTTATTGTAACGATTTTATGTTAATTTTATTAGATCTCAAGTTTAACATTCACGAGAGTACGATGTATAAAATCAAAAATTAGTTATCAATATAAGACAGGGTTTATAATTCATGGATTATTTGTAAAATTAACCAAATTAACCACCCATAATAAATTAGGTTGTGGGTGAAAATTGAAATTGGCATTGATTGTTTTTCAAGCAAGTGAGAATGGGGCCCCCACATTCTCACTTGAGTGCCATTGAATTGTTGTGCTACTCGATTTTATCGGACCCCAATCTTGTTTACTTCTCGATATTTGGGTTTGTCATCACGTTGTAGACGATGAGAAAATTTGAATCTTCTTCGTCAGAGGTCATCATCGGTCGCAAGATGGCGCTGAACGCGAGCCATTTTGTGTATGGGTTCCCCTGGTCTGAAACTTCAACAAGCCACCGTAACTTGTGATCATCCTCTCTAAATTTTAGAAGAAAAACCCACAACATTCATACAGAATTGAAGCTCATGAATCACTAAACAATCAAATCGCATTATTTTAAGCTGCTTCTTATCTCCAACATCCCCTTAACCTCTCTCTCTCTCTCTTTCTCTCTCTCACATCGTGCCTCACAGATACAAAAGTATAACTGTGGTTCAATTTGAGCAGAGGAGAGATGCACCGTGTTTGCGCCGCCATGGGTGGGGATGGAGATATCACGCTTTCGATCAGCCGTGGGGGTGGGGGTCTCGCCGCCAAAGAGTCGTTGGAGGGGGCGGCGAACCCACCCATCCCCTGTTTCGGTTTTTTCTTCTTCTTCTTCTTCTTCTTCTTCTTTGTTCTTAGATGATTGAATCCTCCACAATGAACTTTAGGTTAAATCCTTGAAACTGTTGTCTTTGAAACCATATAGTATCGATCGGCGGTGGAGGATTTTGTACCGTGGGTGAAGCAACCTCAGCCCATGGTAGAAGTCCTTATAAATAAAGTTTTTAGAATCCGTTTGGAACACCAACTAGAGTTCAAATTTTGATTTGATTGTGGGAGATCTGGTGAATTTTATACAGAAAAAAATGTTCAGATCTGACCAATTTTAGAGGAAGACAGCTTTACTCTTGTGCATGTGGTGTTCCATTCCCCTAGACCCATCAACCTTTGTGCTTGAGTACACAAAGTTCTCTTCAAACTTACGTAAAGTTAATTTGACCCGATATAAGTTTTGTAATTAGATCCGTGATAGCCGCCAATAAACAATTAATTTATCAAGGTCCATGCCTAATAAAATAATTCACAGTGCATGTGGTTATGGAAGCCAAAAGCAGAAGTAATGTCCAACTGATTAATAATCTGTTGTTCGAGAGGTACAGAGAGAAAAAACCATCGGTGACAATGGCATGATAGTAAATAAGATCCTACTTAGACCCTTTACTTCTAAGAGATTATGGGTTGGAGTCATGCATCATTTGATCTATCAGTTTAAAGATCATTTGGTGATGGAGTCTGTGAGCCCTTGATCTGTGTTATATGATGAAAGTCCAGATAGAAGATCTTTTGCTATTCCATGGTGGTTTCAATTGCTGTTTACCCTTTTCACACTGGGTGCTTACCCTTTACACGCTAGGCAGAGAGAGTGAAAACACTACTGATTCCCTCTTTATTTATCGAAAAAGGTTTAGAGAAGGAAAGAGTGATTTTTTATTTTTAATCTTTTAAATGTACTACAAAATTTGGAATAGAGTATTGAAACAAATTTCTTCTTATTTTCTTCCTTCTTCCTTAGAGAAATCAAATTGTGACCTAACAAATGACAAGAATCGTCAATATCTCATGACCTTTGCTTCTGCTTTGTAATGAACAAGGCACTACAAAATTTCTTTAGGAAACTTCTCTACATGATGCCCCCTATTGAATAAAGAACAAACCAAGCGATACCCAAAAACTCTCAGAGACGTCCAACTACTTATTCGCACTTGATTGATCGGTATATGTGGCGTACGAAAAGCAAAGCTGCTCGGAAGCCTACAGTTCCAAGCATGAGGAAGAAACCGTAGCAGATGCATGCCATGTACCCAAAGAAAAATGATGTCTGCATAAAGCCTGACATGTCCGAGCGCTTGTTGTAGTAATACAAACAATAGGCATAGATAAATATGCCAGTTGATCCGCCGCATAGGAAAGATCTGTTGGAGGAAATGAAGAGTAAATATCATCGTCATCATCATCAAAGTAAAGTGTTGAATCGCACGAGAAGATATAAAAAATAGATATATATATATATATATATATTTTTTTTTTTGACACAGGCAACTGCGAACATTCTTCCAGCAGAACTATTAAAAAGGTAAATAAACAGCAAGTAACAATACACTCTCTTCCACACCCAAGTAGAAACTAGAAACTAAAAGCAAGAATTTCAGGAGCCATTCACGTTTAGTTCAAAAATTAAGCATTAAGAGCCAAGTCCCGAACCATACAGCTAGTAAAATCCAGGACCGAGCATACGTACATAGGAGAAATTTGGATGACTAAAATTTAGTCTCCAATGCATAGTCTACATGAATGTCTGGCGTAAATGAACACAGATTAAGAGCAGGGTCATATATTTAGACAATACATAGAACAAAACACAGCACTGCGCACAAGATCATATCATACTTGTAAACCAGAAAAGAAAAGGAAATGTGGAGATCTTATATTAATATGAACAAATCTTTATTGAAAGCAAATGAGAAAAAAGAACAAGGGAAACAAATAACTAAAAACTAAAGCCCCAGATCCATATTGTCCTATTGACAGGAAAGCAAAGAGATAAAGAATATTTAGAAGAAAAACCAATAACCATGATCAAACATAACGCTCCCTGAACGAGACATAATACAATAGCACGGGCAGCAATAAATTGCAGAGATGTAAATGAAGAGAAAGGGTTGATATTAGTGTAAGAAGAGTGAATTTCTTCTTCCCATTACACTAAGCAGTATATAAAAGAATCGAGAAAGACAGACCACAAATGCAAATGCAAAACAATCAGAAATGTGAAATCAATGAATTTAAAACAAAGTTTTAAAAGCTGAATACCTCCACCACCACTCATGGTCCTCAGCAGCAAGTTGGAAGTAAGTCAATGCCACGGTAATGAAGGCAGTAACTATCAGGAGAATGATGAAGACGATAAACAAGATGCTGTATATAGTGTAAATCCGATGACCCCATACGCTAGCAAAGATATAATAAAGCTCAATGTATATTGCACTGAAAGGTAAAAATCCTGCCATTGCCATCTGAGGGATTACCCCCCTGTACCATGGCAAAGACGGAATCTCTCTGGGATATTTGGCGGTGCGGCATGGAGCTTGGAACTCAGCTTTACTGTTCTTGCCAGCAATCCCACCCAACACCAGCAAAGGTGATGTCACCAGCGTCCATATCAGAACTATAACCATAATTGTGCCGAATGGAAGAGCAGCGGTGGCCGTGTAAGTAATTGCAACAGTATTCAAAAAGCAGAACGTTAAAAACAGCGGCCCGCAAAAGAGGCACCCCGTCAACAATAGATTCCTAACCTTCAATGTCAAAAGTCAAATCGTAAGCAAAACAGACTCTACTGAATTCTATAGAGAAAATTATTGCACGGAGAAATCATAGGCACGTACCCAATTTGTTCCCTCTAGCTGACAATAAAATGAGGCAGCAGTATAGCCAGCGATTCCAGATGTTAGAGCATAGATGACAACTAAAGCAGTAAAGAGAGCTCCTCGATTGTACGGGTAAAAGACACCAACAAGTGCAAGTAAAAAAATGAAAACAGTTCTGCAGAATATACACAAGTAAAAAGTGAAACATAAACAACAATGAAGGAAAGATAAAATATTATAAATATACAAATTCGATAGTGCTAGGAGCAGCTGCTGAATGAAATACTCACAGTGTAAAAAGTTGGGTTCCCGATCCCAAGGCTGCTGCAAACAAGGACTTGTTTGGAGGGTACCTAAATACATCACCGTGGATGTATTTCCATCCTGTCTCTTCCTCATCTTCAGCTGATTCCTCGTCATGAGTATATCTTTCATCGTAAAAGAAAGAAAACTCATCAACATTCTGGCACCGGACGAAAAAAATATACGTACAAAAACCATAATCAGAGACAATATCAAAATCTCCTTACTTGACAAAATCATTCTTAAGGACCCGCATGAGAATTGTGGCAAGAAACCCAGTAAGAAGAAGAACCGTCACACACGAATTAATGATTGAAAACCAATGGATCTCCAAATGATGGGGCAGTGATGAAGATTGTGAATACTTATCCATTCTCTTCTCATATGGAGTCTTTGTTTCCTTCCAAGTTACGGAGTACAGAAATTTCACTTCAACTTCTTTATCCTCTGTAACATCTACAAGAGCTTTTGGGTCTGTTCGAACATTGATTTCGATCACTCTGTCCTTGTTATAAAAAATTTCAAAATGTATATGCTTGTAAAGGTAACATTTGTATTCACTAGGTTCTTTCCCATCCTTGTCAACCTTCCCTATGAATCCCCATACGGGTAAGTCATCATAGTACATCTGGAAGTAATAATCCTTGTTGACAGCAGACCGGAACCGCGCCACTTCCTCCTTCTTAAGTTTGCTTTTGCAAGCAACTTCGGAATCCTTGTCTTTCCGAAACTCAAGTTTGTAGGGGGCATTGACTAAACGATCCCCATTTAAAACTTCACCAAGAGCTTCCTTTTTCTCTTTAACTCCATCTGCAAATGAGATCCCATTCAAGTAAGGAAACCAATTCCCAAAAAGATGACGAAAATAGATGTAAGAAAAGCCTTGGTTGAAAGTGGTACAAAACCTGGTGAGCAAAAAGGGAGGTCGAAGTATCGGTATGTCTCACTGGAAAGAAAGAAAAAAATGTATATATTATAAGTGCAAGATTCATTTGAGAATTTAAATTCCCAGCAGAGATTATTTTGACTTTTTCATTAATTTATTTAAGCAAGATATATATACAATGTGTGTGTGTGTGTGTGTGCATCCGTAGCTTTCCAGGAAAAACTATAAAGAACATCGCTCATCTTCTTATTTAGGACCTAAGAGTCCATAAAGAAACATTCCAGGAAAGCTTTTTACAAAAATGCAACTTCCGAGAAACGTCAAAATTATATCAAAGAAACCGCAATTTCATTTCCTCCCTTCAATTATTTGATTGGAAATGAGCATTTCTTAAACCAGATCCAGCATCAGAACAAACAAGACAACCTCAATATTCCCAAATCTGAAAACCTATAGCAACGAAAGCAATTGAGTTTATAATAAAATAAAAAACCAAACATTCATAAGCAAAACTAGTTTTCCCTCAGTTTTCCCAAGAAACAAACAGATGGTGCCGTAACTAATTCTCCATCCGAGCCTTGAACCAAAGCGAACGAGAAAATAATCCAAAATCAACCTTAGCAAATCTGAAAACGATCAGGAATGTCCACCGCCATTGGAAGCAATAGAATTCAAACAAAGAAAGAAAAACCAAAATTTTCACAGTTTTCTCATCGGTTTTTCCGAGAAACAAACAGATAAACAATGCGGTAAGCAATGAAAAAATTCTCTAGGCGAACCAAATGATGAAATTCCAAAGACTAGACTAAAACCACATTCTATAACAACGGAAGCAATTGAATTCATCCAGAGAGAGAGAGAGAGAGAGAGAGAGAGAAGTTTGACATAAAGAAAGTTAGTTTTACCGCGAAACAAACGGAAAAATGTAGGGGAAATCGACAGACCTGGGATTCTGAAAGGGGCCGACCTTGTTGGCATAGAGAGGGACGGAGTCGCCGTCATGATAGCGGTGATCGGATCGTACGTGATCGAAGAAGCAGAAGAGGAGGAGGAGCAATGCGAAGAGAGGGAGAGAGAAAGTTGTTGTCTTCGCCATTGCTAGTGGGAGAAAGAGAGTGAAAGAAGCATTCAAATGTGGGAGTCTGGGAGGGGTGGGGGCTTTTGTTCCTGTTTTTACGTTGAAGAAGAAGTATCAAATTAGTTACCTATTATTATTAATCTTTTGTTTTGTTTCACATTTAAATTTACTTTTAATTAAATTATATTTTTTTTATATTAATTTTTCTCTATTTTTTTAATTAATAAAATTTTTAATTAATTTTTAAATTTTAATTAATTTTAACTTAAAAATTTCACATAAAATAAATGCACATTAAATTAAATAATAAGAGAGTGAGCGAGAGACAGAGATAGTAATTATGATAATTAATTAATTAAAACAGAAGGAGGCGTAAGAGAGAGAGAGAGAGGAAGCAAATTACAAAACACGCTGACTGGTGACGATGGAGACGGAGTGCCTCACCACCCACACCTTCTCTCTCTCTAGACTCAAGTCTCTTTCTCTCTCTAGATTCAAAAGCAATACAAGGGCGTTTAACGTTTGGTGCTTCTTCACCGACACATCTACCCTTTTTTTTTCCCTTCTTTTCTAATCTTTTTATAAAATAATAATTTGATTTCAATTTTTATGGTTAAAGGTTCCGAAACCCATAAAAAGATATCATTTGATCCTTTTTCTTAACAAAGATTCAAAATTAAATAAAAATATTGTATTAATCACACATGATTTATTATTTAAAAGAAATTATAAAAAATTACATGATTTAACTTATATGTGTCATACACTTGATTTATTATATTCAATTTTTAACCCCTTTTTTTTGTTAGTAAAAATGACAAAATCACACTATTTTAAAGAGTTTCGAGTATCTTTTAGTCACAGAAAAAAAAAAAAAAAGTTGGGGTCCAAATCACAACTTATTCTTTCTTTAATATGAAGATTATGTGTAAGTAATTTTTTAAAAAACTAAAACACTCACTTCATGGCAACGACATCCATCCAACGAGATATGCTTTGGATAATGTTCCGTGATCTGAAAAAATTATTAAACTTACATGGTATTTGAAACTCCAATTGAAGGTGGAGTTTTGAAAATGTTATAATTGAAAATCAGTTAATATTTAAAATTTGGTTGAAAATAAACTGTAATATAAATAGTGTAAAAACTTAAAATGTATTCAAAACAAATGACAATATAGATTTTATTTTATTTAATTTAATATTTTTTAAAAATCGTTTTAATTTTGACTTTAAATAAAAAAATTATGAAATTTTAACATTTAAGTTTTTGAAAATGAAAAATAGATATTCGAAAATGTGAATATTGAAATTGGTTTACTTTTATTGAAAAATACAATTTTTTTTTCTTTTTTGACGAACTTTAACATGAGTAGAGATTCCAATGGACCCCTTAAAAAAAAAAAAACAATAATACTATACATAATTGGTATCTATGTGCTAAGAAGTAATTTTATATCTAATTTCAATTTTCCCCTCCTTCAAGTAAATTAAAAATATATATATGATATACGTTTAGACAGTTTTTTATTTTTAAGGACATAAGTTGTTCAATTAGATTCTCATTGGACCATTAAATTTTGCATTTTTTGGATTTGGAGATACTTTTGACAAGATGCATGATAATCTAATGCGAAAAACACCAATATATTATTTGCTGAATGAGAAATGAGATTGGTAGTATCCTCAAATTATGTTTGCTTAAGTGGTAATATTTTAAAACACCAATTTTTTTTTATTGAATAAAAAATAAGACTGATGATGTTCTCACATTATATTATTTTAAATGTTAATGTCTATCTTTGATAAAAAGAAAAGGAGAAAGGTAGAAGAAACTGCAAATATCTTACTAGAATTTGCATATATAAATTAAAATTTTCTCACATTAAAAAATAGCTAAGTGTTTTTTCTTTTTTATTTTTTATTTTTTATTTTTTATTTTATTTTTGTTGAATAAGTAACGAAGTGTGTTGACATTTATAAATGGCTACAAAGCAAGTTTTTAAATTACACATAAGAACTTCCTTTGTGACTTGCATAAATGATAACATTAGGAGAAATACTGTTGCACATCATCATCATATACACACACTAGTTTTTTACCGCGTGCTTCACATATGTGAAAAAAAAAAAAAAAAACAAAAGTGTTAATTCTTTTTTTGTTATATATAAATTTTAAAAAAATTAATATCTTTTCTTTTCTTTAATTATTTATTTTTGATGAATAAAAAGGATCAAAGGCTGAGTTTTCAGCTCTACAGATAAAAACCCCTTTCTCTAGGTATGATAGGGAGATATGTTCTTTAAATTAGTTTATCTCAGTCAACCATCTGGGGTTTAATTTACCATCACCAAACCAATGCTTCAACAGTCGAAACTGGGGTGAGACCCTAGTCGAACCCGGATGAATGAAGAAAATAAACTAGCCAAGGCACCCAGCCTTGTCAACCCATCTATCCATATAGTTGTTCTTTACTTTACTTTATTTATTGTCTCTTACAGAGTAACAAAATCATGTAACTAGTTATTAACAGGGAATATAACAATTTAAAGAATTGTAAGAAAAAAATTTGTTCATACATATTAAAAAAAGTTATTTTGCATAGGGATAAATTGAAAAAATAAAAAGTATTTGACAAGAGTCAACCATACAAATATAGAATTTTTAGGGTTCTCCAACTCAAAATTTTCCAATCAATTTTTATCTTTTTCTGAAAAATCAACAAAAAATGATAACTAGTTTTTGAAAAATCAACTAATTCTAATTTAACAAGTTCATCTTTAACTAGCAAACCAAACGGAGACTTAAGAAGAAAATAAAAACAAAAAATATAAAACAAAAGCAATTCTATCAAGAAAAAAATAAATAAATAAATAAATAAAGAGTGCACAAAAAGACAAAATAGAGAGACCAATATTTGAAAAGTGTTAAAAATGAAACTCCCTTGTATAATATAACTAGTTCTATTGGACAAACAAAACAAAGCACAAATAATTTTTTTTTTAATTTTCAAAAAAAAAAATTTTATTTGAAATTACCATATGGCGGGTTTAGGATCTGTCATATGAGAAGTTGGGAAGGACCAAAAAAAAATATCACAAAAAGACAAAATAATTTAACCAAAATTTTGAATAATTTTTTAAGGGAGCTCTTCTTTTCAAAATAGTTATTGACTATAGATTACATATTAGATATAAATAGATATAGATATAGATATAGATTATAAATATAAATTGTAGAAATAGATAGATAGATGTGGATGTAGATTATAGATATAAAATTATTCATTAAAAAAGATTATAGATATACAATTATTTTTTTTAAAGGAATGATTAAAAAAAATTGAAGGTCATAACCTTTCCAGAAGAAGTGACAGTTATTTTTTCCGAAGGAAAATTAAGTTAGGTGACATTTTTTAATTATCTAATATAGTAGAAGATCAAACTATTTTTTTAATTTAGGAAAATGGTTGTTTGTCATTTTTCAAATGTGGTCAATCAATGTTTGATGATGAAAATTGATAATTGATTGATGATCAATCGGTGATTGACTATGAAATTTAGTGATTTAAGTTATGATTAATCAATTATTAATCATAGGTCAATTATTGATCGATTATTTAAAAAATTGATTAATCATTTTAGGAAAAAAAAAGGATCTTTTAATGAAATTTTAAAAATTTTAGCCATTTATTAAAAAACTTCTTAAAAAATGTTATTTAGCGTTAAATCCATTTTCTTATTGAGTAGGAAAAGTGAGAGTAAAAAACTTTATAAAAAGGCATGGATAATATAAAATCTTAGATACTATTAACTTTGTTTATTTTTTTCTCTCTCAAAAAAAAAAAAGAAAAAAAATATCTTTTGAGAAAACTGTGTTCTTTTGCTTTATGAACATTCACTTTTATTGGTGTAAATTCAAATTAAAGCTTGTCATATATCAGTAACAATTTGTTAATCAAATCCAAAAACAATCTAAATCGGGAAGGGGTTTAAAAAATCGTCCAACATAACGAGAGAGGTTTATATGGATTATCTCGTTCAATCTTTTCTAATTCTCATGCAATCCAAGTCCTCGATCTAACAAATAACCAAAAGTTTAAAATATTCATATATTAATCTTCTCATCCTACGGCTTCTTATACTTTTCCCTCGTACCAACAATGCCCTAACCTCAAAGTTAAATATAACTATTAAGTATGGAAGGTTATGTCTAGCATGCTTGGCATGTTATTTTTCTTTAAATTTTTTTTTTCCTGTTCCCCCCTTGGGGATGCTTAAATATGCTTTTGCCACGTATGCCTTTTTTTTACTGTTTTTTTTTTCAATTGAACTTTTTTTATATTAGAGTTGGTTGACTTTTCAAACATTAATTAAAAAATTTATTGACTTTTTATAAAAAGATAAAAATTGAATTATAATTTTTGGATTGGAACTTGAGTTCCAAACAAAGCATGAATATAAATGCAACAACTATGCATATAATTAATCATATAATTTTACCATACAAGATTTATATATTGAAAAAATTAGCATGTATTGGGCATGTTTACTTTACATAAAAGGAAAATGAAAAGTGAGTAGTCATTCTCTTTCTCATTTAATCATGTGTTTACTTACAAAATAGAGAATGAGATTTTAGTGATCCTCACACAATATAAGAAATGAAGAAGGAAAATATCAATATGAGATTTTAGTGATCCTCACACAATGTAAGAAATGAATAAGGAAAATGTCAATTCTTATATCCCCTTGATATTGATTTCTTATCAAATGAAATAAGTATCAAATTTACGTATATTTCCTTAATAAGTTTACCTGTGCTAATATTTATTTTATTATATAAAAATATATTTTAGTAATTACAACAATAAGATTATCATTGCTAAGGTTAGCAAACACTATAAAGGGAATGATATTATTTCCCTTTACACCATCTAATGAACAAGTAAACATTAGAAATAAAATCAATAATTCTCCTTCCTATTCCATTACTTTACTTTCCAATCTCATTATATTTCCTATTACATTTACGGTTACTAAACGTGCCCTAAATATAATGAAAAGCAAAGGGTTGAAAAGCGATTATGATATGATTGCAGATATAGTTTAACTGAAATTTACATATGATTTTATCGTAAGATTAAAAATTCAATCTTTCACCTCAAATTCAAAAAAAAAAAAAATAATAAAAGCAGTTATGATAATTTAAGGCCTGTTTGGGGTAACATTTCCAGACAAAAAAATATTATCTGGATCCAAAACTTTCAACTATATATCAAACTTTTTTTATCTTCTATTCTCAAAAAATCAAACCTTAAAAGTCCATAACTTTCTTATTTCAAATTGAAATGAGATTATTTTTATTTCAAAAATGCTTATAAGCAGTGATAGAGCCAGGATTTATTAGTATGCGGTGCCAAAATTTTTTTTAATTAAGATTATACGAACATATATATATATATATATGTAACAGTTTTTGTTTATTAAATTCATGATATATTGACACATGAAAACATCATTATTATATCTAAATAAGACAATATGTCACTGTCAGTTATATGTAATTTAAAATAAAAATAATACAAGAAAGATTGAATTATTGATCTTAATATCTTCATAATACCAAAGTCATTCAAGTTTCACATTTTGAAGCTCCAAGTCTAATATATCACCTACAAAAAATGAAAAAAAAAAAATTATACACTTGCAAATAACATCATTTTCTCAATTAAAGAGCAGCAATATTAAATTCATATATCTCAAAATATCATTTTCTTATCTTAAAAATAAGATATGCTCGACAATCTTTCGTAAATGCAAACTTATCTAAAATTGATTCACTACTAAATTTGTAGCAATTTCATTCTCAATTTAGATAATCAAGCAATCATTCAAAAAATTATCTTCCATATACGGCACCAACACCATTCTAGCCCATGAACCCAAAATTCTTCACAAAAAAAAAAAAAAGGCATGGCTACATTTATCACAAATTAAATTAAAAAATAAAAAAAAATTGTATTTAAATCTAGAATATTAAGCAATAATATTTCTAATTTTCTAAGCTAAAATCCACAATAAAAACTAAAAATCACAAATTTCTAGCGAGATATTTTCAATTTTCTAATCAGAATTAGCATATTATCGTCAACACATAAGAACAAACAAACAAACAAACAAATCAGAAAAAGCAGTAACACCATGGCCCGCCAATTCCATATTAAGACAGATAGAAAAATCACAATTAATTTTTTTTAAAAAAAGAAAAGAATCACAATAAAAAGTGAGAACAAGAAATACAAACCTAAAGCAGAAACAAGAAGTTGAAGAAGAATTAATTGACATACCAATATGAAGTTGTCTCAAGTTCAGAAGAAATCTAGCACATTAAACCGAGGAAAAAAAAATGTACCTCGAACAATAAAGCAAATTTCTAAATTTGTTTGAGAACGATGGAAAGTAAAAGTTGGCTTTCTTTGGAAGCTTTTAGTTTCTCACATATAGACAAAATATTACTTAGTATAATTGGCCGGTCTATTAAAATACTGGGCTATTAAAATTGTAATTCAGATTTCTATTTGAGATCAAGCCACTAGGCCCATAAATGTATATAAATTTAATAAAATAGTTTTAATTTTTAAAATCTAAATTATTTGTCCAATAAAATAAAGAGAACTCTTAATTTAATGGGGGTCAAGAATAGTTTATATACATATCAATTTTTTTAAATTAAAAAAACCATATTCTATAAAAATTTTAAAAAATGTTAGGGGGGCCATATCTGTCGTTGTTTACAATGACGAGACAAACAAGACAATATCAATTTGGCATATTTCTTTCCAAACACATCTTAAAATTTTGTACTGTTTTTTATATGATACAGTTCTTTTTTTCAAAATCTTCTATTCAAAATATACATTTTTAATACAATCTTCAAAACATTATTTTTAGGCATTTCTGAAACGGGCCCTTAATCACAACTTAAAAAAAAAAAAAAAAGGTTGAAAAGGTTTCGTCACTAGTTTAGTACTTTTTAAGTTCCAGTAAATTGCACCTTACGTTTCCAAGGAGAGGGAAAAAAATAAAGTTGCACCCAAAGAAGGAAATTTCACGTTTGGCGAGGCCTCACCACCTGTATGGACGTTACTACACAATAATTCCAATTTAATTAATGTAGAGGAACATTTTAGCATGCCTTAAGGGTTGTTTGGTGATTAAGTTCAGACTCAAATTTTTGAGTCTAAACTCAACTCAAATTCTCAACTTAACTTATCTTCAACTCAATTTAAAAATTTTAACTCCAACTCATTCACCAAACGAGCTCTTAGTCGGTTGGTTGGTTCATTTTTCCGTTTCTTTTCTTTTGCTTCTTCTTCTTCTTTTTTTTTTTTTTTTTTTTTTTTCGGTCAATGAATTGTTCGAATTAATTAATACCGTGCTTGCCAAACTCATTATTAATTTGAGCGTGTAATGTGAAACTGACCAAAATTTTTGTTCAACACGTCCTAATAGTATCGTACTATAAAACTATTTTCTCTATTTTTGCATTAAAAAATAATACAGAAAATAATATTGTCTAAATTATATTCAAGACTTCATATTTTACGACCATGTTGTGGTTTACAATTACAACTAAAATAGAAAATTCACATGTGTCAGCACCATTAACTCATTTAGTGAATAAAAAAATGGTTTCCTTATTCTTACAGTTTTTCGTTTGGTAGTCTCATCAACAAAAAATATTTTAACAGGTAAGTTATATAAAATTTTCTGAGTTAATTAGTAGAAGTTAACTTTCAACAACGAATTAGCTTATGTTTGATAAGAAGGAACGGAAAACAAGAACAAAATGAAAAATAGAAGTGAGAGAAAATAAAAGGGTGATGGAAGATTTTATTTTTCCTTCTTTTTGTTTGATATAATGGAATGAGAGAAAATAAAAAAAGTTATATAATAAATATTTTTATTTATCTATATTTGTTATTTTAGTAAGGATAAAAAAGTAATTTTAGTAATTATTAGGTAGATTTTAGTTTTCTTTTCACTCTTAGACAAATTGAATTTATAGGTTCTATTACACTTTTTCTCCACCCAATTTTCCTTTCCTTCTCTTCTTTTCTACCAAACAAGCTAGTTTAGTATTTTCCCTCGACTTCTCCCTCCCTCCACTTCTTTCCTTCCCCTCCCCGCCGCCTCCCCTCTTTTTAATTGGAATTGGTTGTTTATATCTAGATAAACAAGACATACCAGGACTAACGTTATATAATGTGAAAATTAATGAGTTCTCTCTCTCAGAACCGGCAAAAGATGCTTTTGTACATAAATCGGGTATTTTTTTTCCCTTGAGATTGCATACTAATGTTCATGCAAACTAAATATTTGTATTTAAATGTAGAATTTAAATTATGTGTTTAATTAATGTTCTGTTTGATAAGTTAGTTTAACTCAAGCTAAACTGTATTTTTTTATTTCAATTTTTATCTTGTTCTGAAAGTCAACAAAATTTATAACTAGTTTTTGAAAAGTCAATCAACTCTAACTTAAAAAATTTATTTTCAACTAACTTACTAAACATAGACTAAGCTTGCATTTGGTTCCCGGGTTGGAGATGATATTTTTAAGTTAAACTTAGTTAACTTTTCAAAAACTAGTTATAATTTTTATTGACTTTTCAGAAAAAGACAAAAATTGAAATAAAAAAATACAGTTTAGTTGGAGTTGAGTTGTAATGTCAAACGAAGCATAAATATATATTGAAATAGATTTTGTTAGGTCCAGACATACAAATTATTGATACTCTAAATGCTCTTGTTTTCTGATACTCTTAAGCTCTATGAGAAATGTTATAGTGAACGCTCTTTGAGAAACATTGAAACAAACGCTCTAGATCACTCTAAATGCCTAAGAGGTATTTGTAGTGTAAGGCATGAATGGGAAACACCACAAAATTCTTCTAGATCTTTTCATCTTATTTGGGAAAGAAATCCGTAGTTTTGGATATTCTGTCTATCTTCACAGAGATCCGACATTGACGTGTGCAGACATGTATTGTTTCAGTGCGAATCAAACATATATTACATTGGAGTTAAATAATGAGTAAGGGGACGTCTATTGATATCAATCTGTTTACTTTCTCATCTCTTTTTTAAAACACTCATAAATTAATTTTAAATATAAATTATTACTTGTTACACTCTCTTCATATTCCAAAAATAAAGACCGAGAGCCCTTCAATATAAATAAATACCGGACCTATCTGACCGTTCAAATCGGTCTTGCAGGTTTGAAAAACCAGTTAAGAAAGCATTATATCACTTTAGTGTTATGACTGACAAGAACGACAATTAGTCGAAATAAAAAATAATTACTTAGTCTAAGTGATTGGAAAAACCAATAAAGAATGTAAAAATACTTTAGTTTCATGACTGGAAAAATCAACAACTTTTCCATGTAATTAAATACAGGACCCACCTGACCGCTCAGGCCGGTCTGGCCGGTTTGAAAAACCAATTAACAAAGCATCATATCACTTAGGTGTCATGATCAGAAAAGCCGATAACCGGTCCGGATAAAAAAAAAACCTGATCTGGGTGATTGGGAAAACTAATTAAAAATGTAAAAATATTTTGATGTCATGACCGAAAAAACCTACAATTCTTATTTATAAATAAATATCAGACCCACCTAACCACTCAGGCTAGTCTGGTAGGTTTGAAAAACTAGTTAAGAAAGCATCATATTACTTTGGTGTCATGACCGGCAAGACCGACAACTGGTCTGGGTAAAAAAAATTTACCTGATCTAGGTGATTAAAAAAACCAATAAAGAATGCAAAAACACTTTGTGTTATGATTGGAAATATTGACAACCCTTCTATATAAATAAATACCGGACCCACCTAATCACTCAGGCTGATTTGGTCGGTTTGCAAAACCAGTTAAGAAAGTATTATATCATTTTGTGTGATGATTGGCCAAATCGACAATTGGTTCGGGTAAAAAAAATTATCTAGTTTGGATGATTTGAAAAATCAATAAAAAATATAAAAACATTTTGGTGTCATGACCCGAAAGACTGACAACCATTCTATATAAGTAAATACCAGACTCACTGGCCGCTTAGGTCAGTCTAGCCAGTTTGGAAGATTAGTTAAAAAAGTATCATATCACTTTAGTATCATGACCGGCAAAACTGACAAACGGTCCAGGTAAAAAAATTACCTAGTTTGGGTGATTAAAAAAACGAATAAAGAATGCAAAAATACTTTAGTGTCATGACCGAAAAGACCGACAACCCTTCCATATAGACAAATATCGGACCCACCTAACTGCTTAGGCTGGTCTGGTTAGTTTGGAAAACCAGTTAAGAAAGTATCATATCACTTTGGTGTCATAACCGGTAAGACCGACAACTGGTCTAGGTAAAAAAAATTACCTGATTTGGGTGATTGGAAAAACCAATAAAGAATGCAAAAATACTTTGGTTTCATGATAAAAAAGATCGATAATCCTTCCATATAAATAAATATCAGACCCACTGACCGCTCAGGTCAGTTTGGCTGGTTTAGAAAATTAGTTAAGAAAGCATCATCTCATTTTAGTATCTGACCAGCAAGACTGACAACCAGTCCACATAAAAAACAAATTTCCTTGTCTGAGTGATTGGAAAAACCAATAAAAAAATGTAAAAATACTTTAGTGTCATAACCAGAAAGATCGACAACCCTTCCATCTAAATAAATACGGGACTCACCTGACCACTTAGGCCGGTCTAGTCGGTTTGGAAAACTAGTTAAGAAAGCATCATATCACTTTAGTGTCATAACCGGCAAGACTGATAACTGGTTCGGGTAAAAAATTTACATGATTTGAGTGATTGGAAAAACCAATAAAAATGTAAAAACACTTTAATGTCATGATCAGAAAGACCGACAATCTTTTCATGTAATAAATCTCGGATCCACCTGACTGATCAGGCCATTTTGGCCGGTTTGAAAAACCAGTTAAGAAAGCGTCATTTCACTCTGGTATCATGACCAACAATACCAATAGCCAGGGTACAAAATTACCTGACTGGCTTAACCACTCTGGCTAGTTTGACAGGTTTAAAAAATCGTTAAGCTTTTCATATCACTTTGGTATTATGACCGCAAAGACTGGCAAGACCGACGACCAATAAGGATAAAAAAAAATATTTGACTAACTTAGTCGTTCTTTTCAATCTCATCAATATTATGGAGCCAAACAACTCGGTTGTATGGTTTTCTAATGACAGTTATCTCGATCAAACTATCGGTTGTATGTTTGTAACTCATATCTTCTATTAAGTGAAAGAACAGATCAATCTTCTCACTTACCTTATATGATGAAGTATAAATTAATAATATTACTTATGACTTAAGGCTTTTGATTACACTAATAAATTAGAATAATATTAAAAGAAATATTAAAAACCCTATTTAAAAAAAAGAATATTAGGACAAAATGGTACCAATCATGTCGGTCTTCTTAGTCCACTCAATATTATAGACTGATTTTTTGATTGTATGGTCTGCTAAAGATGGTTATTTCAATTTGATTGAATTATTCGTGATCCGTATACACTGTTTAATGAATGATCGAGTCATTTTTCTAGGTCAAAATTTTTCTCGATCGACTAGTGTGTTTTTCAAATGGTTAATTAATTTTCTTGAATGATCATGTAATAGTCAATCATTGATTGACTTACGGTCAATTACTGATTACCCGTAAATCACTAAATTTGACAATCAATTACTGATTGATCGTTATTCAATCAATAATTTTAATAGTTAATCAGCGATTGACTATTTCTAAAAATAGATAAATGATCATTTTCCTAAATAAATAAAAAATTGGGTCATATATTAGATTATGTGATTAAAAAAGGCTACCTAGTCTAATTAGCTAAATAGCCATTTTTTAAGAACTTTTTTTAATGAATAGCCAAAATTTTTAAAAATTAGTTAATATGCTTTATTTTTTTCCCCTAAAATGGTTAATCAATTATCTTAAATGGTCAATAAGTAAAATTAACGTAATGGCTGGCAGTCTTGCTGGTCTTGTCGATCATGATACTGAAGTAGTATGACGCTTTTTATTTGATTTTCTGTTCCAGCTGGACTGGCATGACTGCATATGTTGGTTAGGAATATTTTTACCCTGACTGGAGCGACCTTGTCGGTTTTTATGGTCATGATACCGAAGTAATATGATGCTTTTTATTTGGTTTTCAGGACTGGCAGGACTGGCCTAACCGCCTATTCCGGTCAGGAATTTTTTTACTCAAATCGACAAGTGATCTTGTCAGTTTTGTTGATTATGACACCGAAATAGTATGATGTTTTTTATCTAGTTTTCTAGACTGGTCGGACTAGCATGACCGCATATGCTAGTCAGGAATTTTTTCTTACCCGAACTGGTGGTAATTTGTCGGTCATGACACCGAAATAGTATGATGCTTCTTATCTGGTTTTCTTGACTGGCCGGACTGACCTGATCGCCTATGTCTATCATGAATTTTTTCACCTCAACCGGCTAGCGATCTTGTTGGTCTTGCCAGTCATGACATCAAAGAAGTATGATGCTTTTTATTTGGTCTTCCGGACTGGCCGGACTGGCTTGACCGCTTATGCTGGTTATGAATTTTTTTACTCGGACTGCCTATGAGAAAAAATTTTGTCACCATAATAATTAATGTTAATCAAACACGATAACTTAGACCCTGGAAAAATCAATGTAGAAAAAAATTTGTCCTTGTCATAAATGCAAGACGTGCCTCATAGAATTGGTTCAAAAGTAAAACCAAATACATATATAAAGTGTTTATGGAACCTAATCATTATGGTAAATATTGATTGTCATATTTTCTCTATAAAATTTGATCATCTCATCATTTATTAATTCAAAATTATGGCAATGCATATCAAAATCAATATATTTGATGACATATATGGCACAATCTCTCGTATTTTAAATAATATGTTTGTTAATGTTTGTAATTATAAAGGACAAATAAAAAATTAAAACAATTTGAGTACACTTACGATTTCTCATTCTGGGGATGGTTGAGTGGGCACCTATAGGACCATGGAGAAGGATCATGGTGGCCGAAATGTCCAGAATTTTGAAGTATTAAGAGAATCATCATTGTACGGGCTCCATGAATCTATTAATCTTTATTTTCTAGTAACATTTCCAATTGCAATAAAAAACTACCAACTCTAAAATTATTAAATCAACCTTCATCGAAACCCAATGTTTTCCCCTTTCTTTTTTGGTGACATTGATGACCAATGTGTCATATAAATTAAGCATGAAGCAAAGTGCCTTAGCACTATTCCAATATTTTTCCATTTTGGGGATGTTGCCTCTCACGTATGTCGTGAAACAATCATTTATCGATCCCATCTTCATTGGCATTCATCACCAATAATTGGCCAAAGATCTCATCCAAAATGACGACGTCTTGATTGATGACATCTCGATATTTAAACTGTCTTTTTCTTACTCCATACATGGCATCTTCTATGTGCTACAAAAAAAAAAAATGTAGTATGAATCATAAATCTTTTGCTAAAAAAAATATATAAAAAAAAGCTTAGAAATAATGTTATTTAGTAGAAAATCACTTACATCACTTAAAAGCCAAAACTACTTAGTTATTGTCTTATCAAAGAAATCTAACCCTTGTGTTAACCCAAGACCAGAAGTAATTGGGGGCTTTGGATCTAAACTCTTGTAGTCTTCAAATGATTTTTGCATGCTATCTGATATGCACAATGGATCGAATTCTTTGATCGACCCTTTACAAAACATCATCTTCTTTGGACCAGGATCAGTATATGGAGTTCTCTTATATTTTGACTTCTTTAAATGTCTTTGAGGTTGTCTCTGGGGTTGCTCAACATCCAAAACATCTTCTTCACAATTCTCATCACTCGAATAAGTCGGAGTTTGATAAAAGAATTCATTGAGGTGAGAATCTTCCATGTCTCTTTCTACATTGATTTTAATGTCAAAACAAACATCTGAAGGTGCATTTGTAACATCCTCAACCTCAAAGTCACCACCTTCATTTATTATATCACCAATACCTCTATTATTCTTACCTCCACCTTCACTTTTCTCATCTTCACCTCCACCTCTACTAGAGTCAACCTCAACAACTCCACCTATAGTAGTCACAGCAAATGTCAACACATGTATAGCATTCTGAGTCTCAATATCACCACCTCCATTAATTCTAACATCAACACATCTACTATGTGCACCTCCACCTCTACTGCTCTCACCTCGATCGCCTCCTTTCCAAGTCTCTAATTGTTGCTGAGCAAATCTTGACATAATGTTTGTTAGTATATCAACGTGATTACTATTCTTGGTTATCAATTTCCTTAATTATGAAAACTGAGATTCATGTTCAATGCATATCTTTTCTATTGTCTGCTTTAGAGCTTGAATTTCATGTAGCACCATTGAATTGTCAGCATGATAGCTATCTTGTGGAACTATAGACTCGTCGACACTAGGGTTAGACAGTGGAGACCTGGTTTGCTCGACTGTAGTGGTACTCTGTTGAGGCATAGACTGCTCATGTATAATATCTTCAGGATTCTCTCTATCTCTTCCTTGAACTCTCTCACTATAACTATGAAGAAAGTTACCTCGACCTTCTAGATCAGCATGCAATAAGTCCTCCCAAAAGATGCTTATTCCAGACTCTAGGATGGTTGCCCAATTGTCCATAATGACATCGATATCATCATGATAAGGAACAAACCCCTTCATGTGGTTGGCTTTCTGCTTTTCCAAAGTTGGGACAAGGATGCACTTTATGTTCTGAAATTTAGACATTTCAAATTAGTAACCTATAAATCAAGACATATCTGTGTAATATAAAATAAAATAAAACAAAATAAAAGACTAACCATGCTATCCCCAACTGCATGTAGAATTTTTCTAAACGGTGGAGCTTGTTGTTGATGAAACTTTGTTTTCTATCGACAAATTCTTGGCACTGATCCTTTAACATCTTTTCTAATCTCAGCATACTTTGGGTTCAAGGCAGGAATACACTTAAATAGTAGAAGCTGTACCAATGAGCAATAAAATATATTAGATTGTGAACATTTTAGAACTAATTAAATGTGAGAATCTTATAATTGAAACAAAATTTACATACCATCAATAGTAGTATGTACGCATAATAATTCCATCTTGTCAACTTCTCAAAAACGTCTTTCCATTTTGTAACTAGGTCTAACTTCTGGACCTGAGTCATCAAATATTGGTATGTTTTTCTCCATAGGTAATTGGCACACCAATCTAGGTCATCAATTATTTTAAAGAGGTTGATCAGGTTTTTCTAGACCACGGAGGATTGCAGACAGAAAGTAGAGGACAATAAACTTCAACTTATCATTTAGAAGGGTCGATCTCTTTTGTTCTCTTTCTCTGATTTCATTATTGTGCCTCCTTTTATTGTTCTGATGCTCCTAAGGATGGATGACCATACTTTCTAAGTATTTTTTAACATCATTTTCCGAGATCTTTTTCATTTCGAGAAAGACTCTTTCTTTAAATTCATTTCTTGTACGACAAGGATCCTCAGGATAAGCAGAACAATTAAGTCCACTTATAAGTGTATACTCCATGAGCGAGTACCTAATAGGGATGCCATTCAAAACGAACCAAATTTCATAGTTCTTTTTTGTAATCACCTCTCCGGATAGTAACATCCATAATGGGGTTAAAGTTACTTTGATGTGGTCTGTAATATTAAATATGTGGCTAAATTGGGATTTCTTAAATTACTCTATGCTATTAGGGTAGTCCTATAAGGCATTAGTTACAGTATCGACAACATCTTTTAATAAGTGCTTGATTGTAATTTTACATTTGAAATTGATTTGATCCACATTCAATTTCAAAATGAGCGATGGGAGGTCCAAAACCTACATTTACATAAAATCACATATTAATAAAATATATTTTATTATAAAACCTAATAACATAAACAAAATATACAATTAGATATTCTAAATAATTTAATACTTCCCCAAAAATTCGACAGCATAATAATTTACTTTTATTAACATCCAATTCAAAACTTGTAAGTTATAGTTTAAAAAATATTGTGACCACGTTGCTACTACAAGAGGTATCTCCCAAAATAGTTTAATTGATGTCAAATTTTAGAATGCATAAATATAATTGATAACTTACATTTGGTATTATGACTGGCGGCAATTGAGGTGATGTGTTGCCATTTGGTTGGGGTGTGATCCTACTTACTCCTTCAGAGTCATTTTTCGAGTCTATCTCCGGTGGTTCTAAATATTGACATTATTGGGTAGGACAGGGAGAGTATGCCGATGAGGTCAGGCTTCGTGCCATAGCTCGAAACAAAAATGATAAAAATATAAATAGATTTAGGAAAATGGCATGACAATTAATTTTAAAAAGTTAAATCTATAAATGGAAAGATGACAATGCATTTCCACGAGAGTAGGTGAAAAAAGTTTGGACCTTAGGATTATAAACAACTTGGACCGACGATGCAAAAAGGAGGATCCAATAAAGTAATTTGTTGGCCTCGTTTAGTTCGATAATGGGAAGTAATAAAGTAATTGGACACCATAGTCCGATTAAGCGGATTGGTTTCATCCATCCAAGAATGCCTCCAAATTAAGAGGAATCAAAATTGAGGATCTTTAAAGGATTTTGAATCAATCACGCAGAACCATTCCTTCTCCAATTGTTCCTACCAAATAACCATATGTTCTAAAATTCTTTCGCTAATTCCTTGTACTTATACCTATATTTCCTACCAAATAACCATATGTTCTAAAATTCTTCCGCTAGTTCCCTGTACTTATACCTATATCTCCTTCCACTTTTCCCTTCTACCAAACAAACTTCTAAAATATGAAAAACAATTGCACTTAAAGGATAAATGCTTTAAAGGAAACAACAATATTGAAATAGTCTACTTAGAGCAACTTCACATAGTACTGATGTTACAAAGAAAATTGCATTTATTGAAATGGTATAGTTTGGGGTTGCATTTTCATAAACCTGAAACATAGTAATCCGAATCGGCTTATCCCCTTCGCATTCTCCAATTACAATCTCATTGCCAGAATGGCCTGTTAGGTTATTACAGAGATTGCATTGGAGGTTTTATCTGTCACAGAGATTGCATTAGGTTATAGTGGGTTTAGCTTATGTGATATCTAATAATTTTAACTGTCACAAATGCATTGGAGATTTTGAAATTGGAAGCACTTTGTGACACTCTCTTTGCAGTTTTAAAAGGTTTTGAATTGAATTTGGAAAGACACTAGTTTTTGTGATCTAGAAGCCAACACTTTCATTTGTTAATTTTGACTAAACAAATATGGAGCAAGTAGATTGAAACATATGACTCCAGGTTTCTGGCTGATAATACCTGGATACATGTTTATGCATTTATACATATTAAATGTGCATATGATCGATGATTTATATGTTATTTAGCCATACATACTCTTATTGACATGAGTATTATCAAATTCTCTTGTAGGGTTGGACAATGTCAGAATTAATACTTAATCCTAGGCGTGCTCGTTTATGTTAAAGTTATTAATTAGAAAATAGTTGCTTATTGGATCCAATAAATGATTATTGCGCTCAATGGTTATCATTCTAGTTCAAAACTTTGTTTTCCCCAATTTTACCTGTTGAAGGAAGACCAATATTAATCTTTTTCAGCTTTTCAAAACTTTGTTGAACCCTAAAGGGAAATAGAGCACTCCAAGAATGAAAAGGTAGTAATCATTTGATAGTCAGTAGTCTCCCAAAAATACAAAAATGAAAATTGAAAGATTTATCTAGTTTTTAACTCCCAAAAATGATCATTTAAACTTGAATCTTACATGAAACCAATTTATTATTACCTCACTGGTATTGAACATATGAACTCATAACCAATATACCTCCAAAGAAAATTAAAAAACATCAAAATTGAATCTGCAACATAAATGTATATATGACCATGAACAGCAACAACAACAACTTGGAAAAGAGCTCAAAACTTTTATCTACCAATATTTTGATTTCCTCATGTTTAAACACAAGCTTCTACTTCAGTATGTAAATATATAAGTTTGATTAAAAGTTCAGAAGCTGATGAAAATATCAAAAATTACAAAATCAAAAAAATAAAAAGACAAAGAAAAGAAGTTGATATTTTACCAACAACAAAGAAGTTGATGAGCTGGTCACATCAGTTAGCATGAGGAGAAAGAAGCAGGAGATGAGATCAGACAGCCAACATTACATGGAGAGGTGTCGAAGAGGGGATGTTCGTAGCTAACGGCGGAGATGGCAATGGTCGGCCGGGTGGGCATGAGAGGGAGTCTGCAGTGCTGTTAGAGTGAGAGTGAGTGAGATGGATTGTGTTGGGTCTGGCTTTGAGTGAAAGAGAAATAAAATTGATGGATTTGACTTTTGATTTACCTATTTGACAATTGTTTTTTTTTTTTAATTTATTAAATTAAAGAGAAACTGAAAGGACTTTTTAGTCCTTTCATTTAAAAATTAAAAAAAAAAAAAGCAATTAAAACAAGGGTATATGCGACGGTGGTTCAATTTTGGGTTATATGCAAAAGATCCAGGCCGGAGTACGTCCACCGTGTAAATTTACCACACTGCAGTTCTCTCAGCTGGTGGGGGAGGAGAGGAGAGGAGACTAATAGATGACGCTGACTGTGACTGTGACTGTGACTGTGATTCCTCCAAAATTCCCGGTGATGACCACCTTCCCCTTCTCCTTAAACACTTACTCGGTAACGCCTTCTTCTTCCTCCTTCACCATGTTTTCTTTTCTTTTCACTTTCTTTCTTTCGTTTTCGGTTTCATTTTTTTCCCCCTTACTTCCTTTCTCAGCAACCAAACGGGGTTTTGCTTAAAATTTTTGGTTTCCCCAAGCGGAGACACAGTCTGAGGTTGGTGGTTTCAGCTCGTGCTTCTCTCTCAACAACTGGGCAAGGTTCCTTTTCTGCCCCTTTTGCCTCTCTGCTCTCTCTCTCTCTTTGTACTCTCTCTGTGTTACTTAGAGTGAGTGTTGGGAAAGTTCTCAGGTAGCTTTGATCCAGACCTTCGGTCAGTGCTTGAACTTGCCACAGACTCTGAGTTATATGAGCTTGAAGACATCCTTTTTGGCCCAAGGTTGCTTCTAACTTTCTTAAATTCTTCTTCAGCTAGATTGTTCTTATACCTTGTATTTTTGTGTTTTTTTTTTTTTGGGACACAGACTGTCTCAATACTCTCAACGGATTATAGTTTTCTGTGTTAAAATTCTTTAAAGACCCTCAAATATATATATATATATATATATATGTATAATATAAATACCTACACATCTCTCTATATGTTTGTTTGAGCTTGATGGTGAGGGGATTCAAACTCTGTGGAGTGAGGTGTGTAATTACTGCTAGACAATGCTTGCATTCACAAAACCTCACATATTTTGATATCTCTTAGTATGGAGGATTCTGTATTTAATTGTATTAGGGTGTCAAATTATTTTGTTACCAGTCATTGCTGAAGGAAACTAAACCAACAAAAAATAAAACGGTAAGTGTAACTGCACAAATAAAATATTTCCTTTCCATTCTCTTGCATTTTTATACCAAGCAACAGGAGTGATTTTTGTTCTCTCCCTCCATTTCCATTTCTCTCACCTAGGTTATCCTATCGCTTGTTCCTTCCTATTTCCTTTCATGCCTAAGAATTCAATTTGTAAATACTTTTGAAGTTACCAACGTGATGCTAATTCGTTGATGCTGTTAATGTGCAGCTACTTTAGCCCCTTGCTCAAATGCATCACAAACAGAAGTGAGGTAGATTATGCCATGATAGATAAAGATCTTGAAGAAAGGGAGAACTTCATTGCATCACTCGAGTCTCGGTTCTTATTTCTTGCAGCTGATGCTCGTTCAACTTTAAGGTTGTCAAATGTTGGGTTTATGCATGAAATTATATTGACTAAGACGTTGTGAGATTTAGCAGCTTTGTTATGAAGAGCTTCTATCTAGTTGGCATATTTTTTCCTGTCAAAGCTTTTTTACACCGTACTAAATTAAGCAATTGACATTTTCTGCTCAATTATTAAAACAAATTTTCACATTTTGATTTCTTATAGCATGTGTTTTTGTGTTAGGGGTTGGAGGCCGTCATATAAGAATGTCTTGCTAGCAGTGAGAAAGGAATTGAACATTCCTTGCTCAAACAAATTGTCGACTGAAGACCTTGAAGCAGAGATTTTTCTTCATCTGTTGCAGGAATACTCGAGGCATGTTTCCGAATTAACTTAAGTTGCTAGGCTTTAGAACTTTACCATTGAGAAAAACAAAAAAACCTTTTTCATTTGATTTGAGCAAGTGAATTCCAGAATTTTCTTGTGGTGTTGTGTGTTAATTTAATAAATCTTGAATTAATAAAGATTTCAAAATTTGAATAAGATAGATGTTGGCTAGTGTGGAATGCCAACGATGGAAGGGATCTTGATAATACCAGAGTTGCACCAGTAAAACTTATGATTTGGATGGTATTCTAATAAGTAGTAAAGACTATTGTTCGTATACGAGGATTAAAATATCATGCAATGAATTATGGACCATTACTTTGAGGAACTAATGTCATACTGAAAATATGATTTTTCATACTGCTGTCTTGTATTGAAGCATGCTTTTTTTTTTTTTTTTTTGGGATCCAAACATGCATTGGCGAATCAAATGTTCTATAATTAATTCTTCTTTTCTCGTAGATTCCAACCTATGGACTTGTTTTCATCACTTATGTAACTGAAAACTTTTGTCATTTAACATGCAATCAGGTGTATGCTGAAGAAAGTCCCTAGACTCTCAAGCTTTGTAAACTGAACGTGATTTGTTGCACTTGAAGTCTTGAACTTGTTTTCCCAAAGTCTCGTGGAACGTCCCTAGTTTCTTTTCTTTGAAAAACCATTTCTTGTTAATTTTTGTTTCTAGCAATTCCTCTGATTGGAAATGGTTTGTAGGAATGAATATCATCGAAAGAGAAACTCTATTTAATTTGGAGTGTGGAGACAACTTTTCTGTTCAATCAGCAGACAATGCGGCATGTATGTAGTTCTTCGGTAGTTTAACTTGATAAGGTTGCCACCATTATGATGCGTACAGCTGGTTAAGTAATGGCACAAAGAAGTTAACAATTAGAGTAATGATTGCTTGTTGTTAATAGAGAAGTCAACCAGCTTACAATGTTTCATCGTGATATTTGATAAATGCCTTTTTATGTTTCAACTGTTACTGAGTGTCAAGGAGTCTTGCATCTTAGAAAAGTGAAATAAGCTTTTATTTTTTTCTTCTCTTTTAAACGTATTCTGATCACTTAGTATATGTAACTGTCTTCATATAGTGAAGAATTTGAAGCTTCTTCAGGCTCAATATCCAATACCGAAGGTGGCTTAGAACTTGGACTCAGTGGATGGAAGGTTCAGGCTCTATCTGTTATCAAAGAGTTTCGGTCAGTGATTTTGAAGGTATTTTAAATTTCTACAAAAACAACAATGCCCTTTGTTAAAGTTTTGCGTTTTCCAATTCTCTTTAACATTATTTGATCTTTTCTATTGTTTTGTTTCCTTTTTGTTTTTTTGTTTTTTTGTTTTTTTTCGCTTACAATCATCACGATGATAAAGGGCAGTGGTATTATTACTTTGGCAAAGATATATCAATTGGTAAGAAAATTGTCCTGTTGTTAATTTCTAGTTCCTTTATTTAGTACATGTCCGATTCATTCATTCATTTATTTGTTCGTGGTAGTTATCAAAGAGATTAACCGGAAAGTTATTCGTAGAAGCTGCCAATTATCAGATAAAGAAGGAATTCATTAAAAAGGTACATTTTGATATGCCAGCTCTTTGGTCCTCTTCAGAGGTCCTTCTCTAAAATCATATATATGAAATTAATATTCAAGTTTATCATGTGTTTGCCTGCAACTATTGTACTTCGCTTTCTTTTCTCAAAAGTTTTCTATTCAGGGGGTGCTTTATTTATTCTACTGAATCCATTAATTCAGTCATATGTACTAAATTTGGGTAATTTAAATACTTCATAAAATGTATTTGTTTATTTTTAATGATGAAGAAGTACAAAATGTTTTTTTTTTAATAAAATTTTTCCATTTTATTGCTGTGATGCATAAAGATTTGGATACATAATAAGTACATACCCTATTGAGTAGCGCATTTATATATATATATATATATATATTTTTTTTTAATTTTCATCATTTACTTAGTAAATTCCCTCAAGTGTTGGTTGATATGCTTTTGGTGCTTGAACGTATCAAGTCTTCTCATCCTTCCTATTTTTAAGCTTTCTTATTTTTAATAAGTATTTTGGTTGCCCTTAAAAAAGAAAAATATTTACCATTTGAAACTTGAAAACTAGATAATAGCCGCTTTTGGTAAGTTCAAGTTAAAAAGTCAGACACGTTCTTATCTGAACAGTGTTGTATGTTGTTATAAACATTTGTTAGCTCCTGAGTTTGAATGATGGAACCCATGATTACTATGTAGAGGTCCCTAGACTATGCTCTATAGCAGACGACTTTTTCTGTACTCATGGCGTGGGAGTAATTAATTTATATATGCACCGTGTAATTTTGCATCCGACAATTGCTGCTTGTTCTTCATGTTCTAAAAGGTGTGGTTATGTGATATGTAATCTTACTAAGAATTCCGCCAAGATTATTCACCTGGAGAGCCCCCTTGATTTTCAGGGTGGACAGCTAGCTGCAATTAATTTAGAATCAAGAGCAGCCTTGCTCGCTGCAAAGCAGGTAATTATATTCTGATGTACGAAAGAGTTATGAGTGTATGGAGTTATTTTAAGCGCAGATAGAAATTCACCATTGATCTTGAATTATTGTGTGTTCAATCTTGTTGAAACAAAAAATCTTTTCGATGGACTTTGACCGAAGTTCCTTTCAACTTATGAGTTATTGTTTAACAGATTTGCAAACTCAAGGTAGTCCCAACGTCTTGACATTATATTATGATAAAGATATTATAGCAGAATTTCTTACATTTGATAATTTTTGACAGGGTCTTACAGGTGCTGCATCAAGATACCTCGGTTTCAGAAGCATGATGACTCTACTTGGCCCAATGTATTGGCTCTTCTTCACCTGCCTCTTCTGAAAAAACTTCATATATTTTTTTATTTTCTGACATTTTTAATCTAATCTTTTTTTACTTTTGTGTTTCTGTGAGAATGTGGTCAAAAAGAGTATTGGGTATCGCTGCTGGTGACATCTTGGATATTGTATGGCATATGTGGAATCAATAGTCATTTTGTTCCTTTTATGTTGTTGTTGTTGTTGTTGTTTTTTTTTTTTTTTTTTTTGTTTTTGTTTTTGTTTTTTTTTTAAAATAGGGAAAACAACCAAAATACCCCCTTATGTTTAGCATAATTATCACCTTTTCCCTTTTATTGTTCAAATGTCCAAAGCACCCCTTGTATTTGTAAAATCAGTCACAAAATACCCCATGAAGTGATTAAAATTTTCGAAATACGAAGACCATCTTTCCTAATCTATGTTAATTATTTTTTTAGTTTAATTAATGTATTAAATTGTTGGAAGGGTAATCTTGGTATTTTTCAAAAATTCAAGTGCTGAAGGGGATATTTTGTGAATAATTTTACAAATACAAAGGGCATTGGGTATTTGTATAGGATGGGGGGCAAAAGTGATGTTTAGGCTAAAACCCAAGAGGTGTTTGGGTATTTTTCCTTATTAAAAAAAAAAAAACTATATAAGTTAGTATTCCGCAAGTATTTTGAATTTAGGAAGCTACTCTAATTATGAACCCTTATCTGCTTTTGCTCTTCTGCTGTCTCCAAGTTTTCTTGCTTTCTTGTTTGTTTTAAATAATGCTGTCATGTACCTGAAAATTATATCTATGTCCGTCTGCTTGCAGGCTTTGGGGGACATTTCTGGCCGATGTTGTCATCCAAATGCTAGGAACTGATTATGCTCGAATCTTGCGTGCAATCTATGCTTTTGCACAGGTATTACTACTACTATTTGCTTCGTACCTTTAAGGGTTTTGTTTGTTCGCTTGTTAGATGCTCATCATCATTGTTGCTACAAGGCCTCGTGGTTCATATGATAGACTTGCTTTTATCCTCAAGTTTGCGATAAAATGACAACCACACACACAACAATATGTTTACTAATAGTTACGCTGGTGGCTTGAGATTCAATCTTGTAGTAATTGGACATTAGGATGCGAATTTTCAATTGATCAATTCTACAGGGCTTCATTTTTCTTATGCATTTGCTGAATGGATTGTAATTCCTTGTATTAACGGGTATGGTCACGATATTACGTCGTGTGCATTTTTGGGAACTCTGTTTTCGCATCATTTTCTGAAATATTTTATTGTGATTTATCGAGTAGCAGATTGAGATTTGAATATTGTTTAAAAAAAAATAATAAATAATAAAAAATAGAGATTTGAATATTGTGAATGATACACATGTAGTTTGATGTTAAGGTGAAACTTTAACTAGCAGACTGATTTCCTTGCAAAGAACAAGAAAAAAGGATTTAAAAGAAGGGTTAATGGCACTGCAGGTCCCTGAACTTTTAAGTGAGTGACGGTTTGGTCCCCAATCTAATTCTATGGGGAAAATAAATCTTCATAAACTAAGTTTCTAGTGATTATAGTTGTCAAATTGAAAACTCTGTAAAAAAGCTGGTGGATGTGTCAAATGCGTTGCACAGGACTAATTTTGTAGGGCTAGCATGGAAAATCAAGCCTACTTTTGTTTCCGAATCCCAAAATCCCCATCTGCTCAAGCGAGGCCGTTTAATTTAGGAGATTTTCGTATGTAAAATTAGATTGGACCAAATCGTCACCCACCAACTTCAAAGACCTCTAGGACCATTGACCTAAAACGCGCACATTGGTCGCTCACCAACTTCAGAGACCTCTAGCACTGTTAATTGAAAACATGCTCATGCACATGCACACGTGACATGTGTATCATGGTTTCTCCATTGCAACTAAGCTGGCTGTTTTCTTTACAGATTCGGATTACCCGCACATACAATATACCGCCTGCGTCATCGTTGGATGAAGAATTAAGAGATTAGAATTTGGAAGGCTTGTTTGACACTCTAACCATAGAACTAGAGCTTCACTTGCTTATTGAGCAGGCATTGACAAGGCATATATCTTGCTTGTTTTTTGTTTTTTGTTTTTTGTTTTTGGGTATTCAGCCTTGATTTTTAGATATTCTCGATCCCTACTTCCGTTGTAAATATTTGTCGGTTTACTATGTTTTTGATGCAGCGTGGCTCAGAGGCCCCTTTACAAGGCTCAGAGGCCCACTCCCGGGCATGGCCAAGTGGCTCAAAGGCCCACTCCCGGGCATGGCCAGCTGCTACCAGGCCTGCAGACCAAACTCCCCAACCCATCCTGGGGCCCTTTTGCAGAGCACCCATAGGTTGTTCATACCAGGGATCGAACCCTTGATATGCTTTGAGAACACAAAATTCCCATCCATTTGAGCTGAGTTCTGATTTGACCCCATAAGGTGGACCGCCACCCCATAGCATGTTGCCGCCAGAAGCAGAACTCAGCTCAAATGGATGGGAACTTTGTGTTCTCAAAGCATATCAAGGGTTCGATCCCTGGTATGAACAACCTATGGGTGCTCTGCAAAAGGGCCCCAGGATGGGTTGGGGAGTTTGGTCTGCAGGCCTGGTAGCAGCGGGCCATGCCTGGCCATGCCCGGGAGTGGGCCTCTGAGCCAACTTGGCCATGCCCGGAAGTGGGGCCTCTGAGCCTTGTAAAGGGGCCTCTGAGCCACGCTGCATCAGTTTTTGTACTTGCTCTCAAAAAACATGATAATTTTGTTGTACCGAACTATAAACCTTGCTTTCATTAAGAAGTTAACTTAATAATACATATTTTTAGTTTCCATGTAAACTCTCAAGTCCAAGTTCTTCTACTTGGTGAGGCTTAACATAAGAAGGATATTTATTTATTTTTATTTTTTTTGGGAAGAAATAACAGAAGAAGGTTTCCATTTCCTTTGAAAAGAGCTCCTATCAAGGCCAATTGAATAACATATAGAAAGCACTGTAGAAGTAAGGGGACGAGATTTTTTCAAGCGGTGAAACTTGAACTTCTCAAAATAAAATAACAATGCAACTTAAAAGGGTAAGTCTGTGCTTAAGTTTTTTTTATATACCTTATTGGAGAGATCATTGTTAAACCGTTAAAATATAATTGAACGATTGAGATGTTGTTTGTTTATGGTAATTATAATATACTTTATCATATAATAGTCTAGATCAAAAAATTTAAAAATAAATTAAAAAAAAAGAAAGAAAATAATAAAAAAAAATCATCAGTGGAAGGTTGGGGGCTTGGGCTCAGGCTCGACTTCAGTGGATTGGGGGTGAGGGTGGATCTGGTTGCGGGGAGGCCATCGAGGCCTCTAGGGGTTGTGTAATTGCTGAAAGTCGTGTGAGGGGGCGTTAGGGTTGGGGGGGGGGGTCTTTGGGAGGCGATCGGGGGTTGGGGGAGGGTGACTTTACTGGAGGTTTGGAGGGATGTCGCCGGCCGGCGGGATCTGGGGTGTGGGGGGGGGGGGGGGGGGGGGGGGAGTCGTCTAGGCTCGTCCTTTTTTTAATTTCATTTTTTTATTGGACATAAAATAAATGAATCAATTTTGTTACCTATGTCCATGTGTATGTGGCATTTTGTGCAACTACGCAATCCTATCCTTACATTATTTTGATCTAAATGGCTCTACAATTGAACTCTATTGTAGTGCTTCTCAAAGGGACTCTACCATAGACACTACCACTTAAAAACTATTTATCTCTATTTACCTAATTTCTTATTCAATTGTGCTTTTCTTTTTGGAATTGATTGTTGAGAACCAAGCTTGTAACCTATTACTTTATTTTGTTATTCATTTATTTATTTATTTTTAAGTGTACAGTCCAACATTATAAGTTTATTTGGAATTTTAATGTGGAAAATGATTCATATCATAAAAGAAAAGTTTCATTAATGTATCGTGAAACTAAAAAGTAACTTGTTAGGAGTAAAAATATAAGGAAAAAGTAATCCTTTTAGTTCTATAGAGTTCACACAATTTTGACACTTGATTATTCATAATAAAACTTTTTATGATGTGTATTATTGCTCATTTAATTTTTTAAACATTAGTGTACTACATGTTAAAATTTCCGACGATCGTTAAAAAAAGAAAAGAAAAAGAGATGTAATCAAACGGTTTAAAAAAACTTTTATTAATATTACATTTGAATTAGGAAAAAATAAAATAAAATAAAGTAAATTAATAATACTGTTGTTCACCAAATACAACATTGTACTTCACTAAACAAACGCAGTAAACAATCTAATCACTTGCTACCCAAAAAAAAAAAAAAAAAAAAGGGGCCTACTAAACATGGCCTGGCATAATGGAGTCTTTCAGTTATTCGTTTTGAAAATTTTAGCAATCCGTGTTAACTCTTAATTTCAGATTTGCAGTTTCTAAGCATAAATAATAATAATAAAAAAGCATCATAATAATAAATCAAAATGCACAGAAACAGATTTAGAATTTCAAGGAGCAAATTAGAATTTTATGGGTCACCATCACAAAAATTCCTCCAACAAACTTATGGCATGAATAATTTTGGCATTATTATGGCATGAATATTATTTTAGCATTATTTCTGGAAAAATATTAGGGTTAATTTCTATTTTAGCACTTGTGGAATAAATTATATTAAAAACAACATCACTTTTTGTCCCCTTCACTTTTAGCACCGCCACTTCACCACCCTCTCTGATATGTGGGACCCAACAGCATTAAATGTATGTCATGTTTCATCTTTACCCTCATTTGACATCGACCTAAATGAATTTACCTAAAATTTGATCCTTTCACCAGATAGGTCATTTTCATAATGACCACATGGTCATTATCGTTGTGACCAAGCTATATGGTGAATTTTTGCATTTAATCTTGGTCACAACGATATTGACCAGGTGGTTATTATAAACTTGACCGTATTTGTACGAATACCAACAGTCATTGATTTGATTGCCCTGCCTTCAATTAATGCAAAATCCTTGATTTGTGCATAAAGGAGCAAAAAAAAAAAAAAAAAAAAGATAACAATTAATTTGTAAAACTTTTTAGACATAGATCATAACTATTATGACCTATGGTGGTCATAACTGTTATGACCAATCGATCATAACAGTTATGGCCTTTACTGGAAAAGGTGGTCATAAATGTTATGACTGGTTGGTCATAACTATTATGATCACCCTTGGTCATAACTATTATGACCACGCGGTCATAACAGTACTGGAAAATGTAGTCATAACTGTTATAACCGGTTGGTCATAACAATTATGACCTTCACTGGAAAATAGCTAAAAAAGTTAGAATTTTTTTTAAAAATTTTTTTAGATATAGGTCATAACTATTATGACCGGGTGATCATAACTGTTATGACCTTTACTCAAAAATGACCAAAAATATTAGATTTAAAAAAAAAAAAAACTTTTTAGACATAAGTCATAACTGTTATGGCCGGGTGGTCATAACATGAATGACCTTTGCTGGAAAATGACAAAAAATATTAGATTTAAAAAAAAAGAATTTTAGATATAGGTCATAACTTTTATGACTGGGTGGTCATAACAGAAATGACATTTACTCATAAATGACTAAAAATATTAGATTTTGTTAAATTTTTTTTTTGTTAAATGGAAGTGTTAAAGTTTTTTTTTTCCGGCGGTGAGAGTTTTTCTCTCTAAATGTAAGTTTCTCTCTCTAGATGGAAGTTTCTCTCTCTAAAATAGTGAAAATAGTTTTAAATCAAGTTAAAATATTATATGAAAATTTGGGTTTCAAAATGGGTGGGGGGTTAGGCGGGAAAGTGAAAAAAAATAAGATTTAGGCTTGCTTGAGGGTATTTTTGACTTTTTACGTCTATCTTAATTGATGGTGATGATGTGTGCTAGTAATGAAAGAAAATAAAAATGATACCAATTTTAATAATATTTTTTTTCACAAATACTAAAAATAAAATTAACCCAAAATATTATGCCTTGGCAAGACTATTATCATTATCATCATTACATGTGTACCCTACATGTAATTTAAGAGCTGCGGTTGTTCGAAAAAAATCAGTAAACTGAAAGCAGTCATTTAATTTAATTAATTTAAATTGGTATTAGCCAGAGAATTCAGGTTAGTAAATGAGTTAAAAAAAAAAAAGAAAAGAAAAGAAAGAGAAAATAGTATTAAATAAAAGTAATAAGAAATAAACAAACGAGGAAGCTTAAATAACCAGCATCGCACTTTTTTAATCAGTTGTCATGTTTTTTATTTTATCTTTTATCTTAACTCTTTTATTTTCATGGTACACCGATTTTTCAAGAAGGTGGACCACACCGAACTCAATCGATAAACAAAGAATAACAACATGATATTGGTTGATCATCCAGAAATTTTTGATTGCAAAATTAACATTTTTCCAACATGTAAATCGTCAAATCTATAATCAGCATATGAGTTTTGTACAGACCACAAACCTTGTAGAAGTCCCATTTATGCTGTCTTTTCATAAAATTAATTGACGAGCATGCACGAAATAGATAAATAAAATTAAATAAAAAGGTCATGTGACGGGTAGCAGGCACATCATATGATGTCTCAATTGTATCTTTAATATCAGGTATGGATATGGATTACAAGTATATTTTTTCCAACACTGCCAAATATATGGGACTTATTTTTATATGGAATTAGCACACCTAGACACACTGACATAAATACATATACATATACATATATATGTATATGTATATGTTGTTTAATTAATTGTATCCTCCTCGGCCAGTGGTGGTATAACCGTTGTAGCCGCTTCTCCCAGTTGTGTTATAGCTGTCCTGAAGAATCTTTCGTCCTACAACATAAATTATGATCAAAAGCTAGCATATATTGCACATTTATACAATATCTTAGATTAATTAAATTTTCGTTAAGAGGTGCTTAATTATTATTTATAGTATTTCGCTTTCTAAAAATATGGAGAGTAATTAACTAAGTGCCTCTCTTAATATTAATTGGAATCCTGTCCTTAATTAGCTTAGGATTAATACAAAATCATAGAAGATTATGTAGGATGAGATGGAGTTTGAGAAAATAAGCATGAAAATATTTACAACTTTTTAACGATCTATCTATGTAGTTAGAATCATTTATGGTCCATCTGAATTACGTAGGTTGATAAAAATAAAATAAAATAATGAATTCAATTTTTTATGAAGGAAAACATGATAAGAAACTTTTTAGATATTCATGTTGAAAATTAATCTCTAGATTGTGATCAAAATGACCACTTAAATTAAAAAAAAAATTATCACAATTTTATAGAATTCAAAAAATAAAAAATAAAAAATAAAAATAAATAAATGGTTGTAGGATAGAACTTTTTTAAAACCCTTCCAAAGAATTCTTAGTAAATAGACAATATTCATTTTGAGTCCTAGAATTAGAGGTTAAGTGTAATTTGCTTCCTAATTTTTAAAAATCCCATATTGAGCTCTTAATTAATCTATCAAGTTGTACTAATTAATATAGTCCTTGCATCTATCTAACTCTTCAAATCTGGATGAAAAAATATATACGAGGCCCATGTATGATTTAGTAGAAGTTAGCTTTTGTAATTTTACATATTGGGCAACGACTATTAAGAAGCAGTAATTTTCTTCCATCGCGATTTTAATAATTGAATAGATAGAGGAAATGTGTTGGAATCATTTACAGATTATGAACTCATTCTAAGACCTTTTAAAAAGTTAAGATGAAAAAGAAATTTAACCTATAATTTGGGGACTAAAGATAAAATTAATCGTAAAATAAAATGCTAAATTTAGAAATATTTAAACCGATTTACTAACCATATTTCTCTGGGACAACATCAGGGAATGCAGCGGCTAACTCAGTGACGATGATGAACAGGGCTGCAACATAAACTGCGATGACCAGGAATTTTGTGGAAATAATAAAAGCCATTATTATTATTATTACCTTTTTTTTTTTTTTAAAGAAGTGGACACAGAAAAATTAAGGAAAAAGAAGAAAAATAATTTATAGACGCCTAAAATTCAAAAGTGACCTAGATTGCTAGAAGAATGCACTGTGAGCTTTCAATTTGTTTCTCCCAGTATTTATAGTCCAGGAAATGCATTTTTAAAATTTGGAAGGGAAAAATTGTTGGATCATTAATCAAACGTTGGACTTATATGTGAATAATTATGTGTAGAATAAGCTTAAGTCCAATTAAAAGTAATATATTAAGTTTTGGTTGATTTGGGCTTTAATGTATCTGATAGGGTGTGAGTTCTTAATGTGTATAGACATAAAGGGTCGTTTGTATTTTATGATGGGCTAAAAATGAAATGCTAAAAAATAAAAGAGAAGTTATGTATATATAATGATTATAGTCCCTAGGTCGTACGTATTATTATCATTACTCAATTTTGACATTCCACCATCAGAGAGAGAACATAAAGAAGATTAAAGGATTTTCTTGGACAATATGTTGATCTGGAAGGCCAATCACACAGTTCTAGAAAGTGATTAATCGTTATGGATTCATGTACATTTCTACTTATTCGTTAATAGATTCTTGATGATGCAACATGAATATTTTTGGGATTTTAAATAATGGTTTTCGCCAAAGGAATTTATCTAACAAATGGTGGTTTTCGCCTAAGGAATTTATCTAACAAAAAAAACTTTCATTGAGATGACACATGGGTGAACAAAAAATCCGTAACCTGATTAACCCGCCCTTTAATCCAATCTTAAGTTTAACCAAATCTATCCATTCTGAATTTTCATTAGATGGGTTTGGATTCAACTTTAGTAACCCGGCGGCCGCCATAAACTAAATTCACTTAGTCAAACTTTTAATCTTTTTTAAAATAAACTTCAATTATATATTGTGTAGTTTTTATTATGGTTTATGACGTGTATATTTAGGCTTACATTATTGATATTTTGTTTTTATAATTTTTACGAAATTGAATTATCAAAGGGGAGCATAAGCAAGTTCGGTGGTTGTTGATTTTGCAAACTTGATATTAAGAATATGTTATGAATTTGTTGTTTTTTCAGTACATTTTTTATTTAAAATTATATTATTAATTTAATTTTTTAAATGCACAATCGGATCAATCTATCCAAGTCAACCCGATATAATTGAGTGGATTGATTTTAAATATATAGCATAGATGGGTTCAGACTTTTTCCAACCCACCTAAACTAATTTAATGGAGTTGAAAAATCGTAAAAATCCACCCAACCCACCATATGTTCACCGACATCAGAGAATGAAAAAATTTTTGATGATATGTGGTGCTTACAAGACTAGTGCAGGTTATGGACTCCCCAAATAGATATAAACGGTCTACAGACACGAGACTTTGAAATTAAGCATGGTGTGATGTTCCTTTGGAATAATTCAAATTTGGGCAACTCCGGTCAAATTCTCTCATACATTAATGTGTATATTGTTATTCATACATTTCATGGATGTTACGTGTCGTGGAAAATTTTCATTTTGAATGTAAAACCAACTTGATTTGGTCTCGAAATGACGACATTTGGATATACAATATTAAATTTTCGTTTTGAAAAAGGGGAAAAAAAATGTTAAATAATGTTTGGATTTATAACTAAAAGGAAAATTAAGTTGGCATTTTTTAGTAACGTCCGGGAATTTATGTTTCAAATTATAAATCAAGCTTTGGAATTCTAACCATTGATCAAGCTATAATACATATTTTATGTGAGTTTTATTAATTAGCTTGTATTTATAAATAAGAGTTAGCTCACTTTTTAATTGCTATATGTAATTATAATAATAGATCTAAGTGGTGAATAAATCATTTATTTGATAAATTTATTATTTATTATTACCTATTATAAATATTTTAAAATCCTACTATTATTTACTTCTTTCTCCGCATCTTGGAGATCGTAATCTTTATGTAGATTTTCTAAGCAGCTAAATCACTATAAAACTGTCAGGAATATGTCCAAATAAGTAGCAGGTATAACTCGGGGAAAAAAGTAAATTTTTTGTTTTGGGGTGGGGGCGGGGGGGGGGGGGGGGGGGGGGGGGGGGGGGTGTGGGGGTGGGGGAAGAAGGTAAGCAGGCAAACCGGATCCTAACTTTCACAAGGATGTAACTATTAGTCCAACAATGGTTTTTAAATGGATTTTGTTATAAAAAAATTTTACGAAATAAAGTTGATTTCCTCTACTAATAGGATTTTCTCGAGACAAGTTATCAAATCTTTACAAAAAAGAATATATGATTCACGAAAATGTATCCTTGAAAATCATGTTTTTAGTTTATTATTTTAAAATAATGGTACGTTTTACATGGTTACATATTTTGATTAAAAAAATATTAAAGATAACAACTTTATTATTAACTTTTAAGTACTAATTTATGTAATAAGTAAGTTCTCATTATTTTATTATTAGATAATTAAAAATGAACACTCACGTTAATATGAGTTCATAATTACTAACAAAAAGATGATATTTCCCTGCCACATGATTTGGTTAGTGCTATAAATATAGGACACCCAGCCCGGCCAATGTAGGTCAAAAGGGCCGAGGCCAAGTCAACCCAAATAGAGAAGTGGGCCGAAGGAAAGGGTAGCCCAACCTGACCCAACAGCCCAGTGGTACACAGGCTAGGTTGGGTCAAACCCCTATATTTGTTGAAAATTAATATGAAATTTTATTTTTCAAAAGACGTTAACAAGTGAACATACGGATCGGTTCGGGCAAACTCAGCCCTAGTGTCTATGCGGGTCGGCCCGTGGGTCAAAAGGTTGGCTATGGGCTGACCATTCTAACTGTGATCATATTTACGGTTTTAAAATTAATACACGGAAATTAAAATTCTAGTTGGCGTCTTCAAGGCAGAGTCAAAAATATATTTTTGTAGGAGCGTATACTAAATTTCGTTTTTTAAGATAAGATAAATTTTAGTGGGAACTATGTGAGAATTTTTAATTCTAGTGAGTTTATGAGAAAATTTTTAGTTTTAGTGAGGGTAAAGTAGTAAAAGCATATAGATAAATATATTTATAGAATTAATACTAGTGGGGATTATGTGAGAATTTTTTATTTTTAGTGGAGGCAAAGTAGGGATTGTATGAAAATTTTTCAATTTTAGTAGGGGCAAATTGTGAAAATCATATAAGTACTGGGGCAAAATTAAAAAAACAAAAAATTTCAGCTCACACCTCTCTAACTCCGCCCCTGAGTGACTATAATATTACTCTTTTGACTATGAATTTGTTTTGACAAGTTTTCCATGCAACTAGTATTTTAAAAGATATGTGAACTGTGTTATTTATTATGAACTAATCAAGTTGAAGTAATTAAGGCCAAATCCTTGAAAGATAAATAAATTTTAAGATAGAGGTCATCGATAAAGGTTCTAATAAAATAAAATTAATACAGTCATATTCTATCCGGTCATTATTATACATGGATTTGCATTATGGAAAAACCAAGTGAGAGATTCAATGGGTCATCATCCCAAAGTTCGTCCAAGGATCTATTAAGGTTCATGATGATCTACGGACACAAAGCAATCGCCCGAATACAATCTCCGCTGCGGGATTTGTGTATTGATCTTTTCCAATTCAATGAAACATAGTTCCAATCAAAAATTTGAAGATTTTCTTCCATTCTCTCCTTGTTGAAGCTCTTCACCACTAAACTTGCTCCTTGCTCATGTATCCATCTCAATCCAGCAATCTGCTAAAATAATAAGCAATCGTATCATACATGTAATTAAGTGACGAGAATATCACTACATTTTGGCACTTTTTTTTTTTTTTTTTTTTTCTTTCTTTTTACCTGCACCACAGTCTTTCCTTTGGAAGTCGCTATTTCCTTGAGGATCGGATTCTCTATTACGGCCTTGGAACCCAAAAGTCTTTGTAACCTCCCAAAGGAGACCAAGCAGTGACAGGACTCCTTTGCTTTTGCAAAATTTTTGCCAGCTGGTTCGTTTGTCTGCCATGAAATGTTCATTTCTACTTGGTTCACCGCGGGAGGGATGGTTGCATTTTTAAGGAGTTTAGTAAGCTTTTTAATTTGTAGCCAAAGTTACTAATTAACACCAATAGATTTGGCTAAGCCAAGTCTTTGACACTCCTCCATGGTTTTCCATACCCCAATTATGTCAATGGGAAGGAGATCCTCTTTTGTGAAAGTCATGCTTCCAACTCCTTTGAAACTTATTGGGAAATCAATCAGATACAGATCCCACATATTCCAGCCCTAGCTTCCTTGCAAAAACATAAGAGCGATATTAAGTAGAAATAGAAACAAATTAAATAAAAAAAAATTACATCACTAGGTTTTATTGAAATATTCATTTTTTCTAGCAATCAAAAATTACATGTTTATGTCAACAATTTTTTACCCCCCAAATATATAGAGAGTTGTGTAAAATCTTTTCTATCCGGCAAATTTTGTAGTACGGATTAATAGTTATCGCTAAAAGGCAAACAAATTAAGACCAAAGAAACAAAACCACACAAAAGAATCTAATCGAGCTTAAAAAGAACTCTCTTAAAAGCTATAAGAGAGGCCTTCTTAAAAACCTTGATCAACAAAATAACCAAAAAAAAAAAAAAAAAAAAGGAAAAAGAATGCATGGTCTAAAAAGGGGGAAAAAAAAGCTATATTCGTGAAATTGACAGCAAGGAGTATCCTTCTTACAACATAGCACCAAGGAGAAAAAATATGGAACAGAGTTACGCTTGGGAAAAGAGGAAAATAAAATTGCAGGGAAAAAAAATAAACAAAACCAAACTCTGCTATTGGTTCCTACGGACTATTGTGAAAGGTCTTTTTTTTTTTTTTTTTCCGCTTAAACTTTGAAATCAAAAGCAGTAGTCAACAAAGTTGCTAAAACGTTACTCTCCAATACCCTTTTTCCTTTTTTGATGTACTACTAAAATTCATCGGAAAAGAATGGAAATAAAAATTAGAGCTAAATAAAACTAGATACCATTCAAATTGAAGCTAGACATCTGGTGCAGCGGAATGGGAAGAAGATTAAGCCAAATCCATGACTAAAGGGGAAACCCCAAAATGGGGGGAAAAAGAAGAACAAACTCAACTCTGATATGAAGTTCTCGAAATATTCAGAACCGCAGAATTCAGTATAACTAGGGCTTCTTAAGCCAAGCAAAACGACAACTGAAAAAGGATCACCTAACTCTCTAAATGACAAACAAACAAGCAACCCACAAAAGACTATGAGCGATAAGCAAATTTAAACAGACTCAATAATAACATAGCAAACGACAATGTTCACAAACCGACAAACTTTGATAAACGAGCAACTAATTAAACAACAATAGTCTTTAAGCTCCTAATCAACATCAGTTAAAGAAATAATCCAAAAATAATAGATTCTAAAAAAAAAAAAAAAAAAAAAATAGTGCCGTAAATGCATCTTTTGATAGTCTAATTAGATGAGAAGCGGGATAGACATATAGTTGGTGTAGTTAGTTACTGGAGAGTGGTCTTAAGAGCAGGAAGAACAATGTGCATCTGAGCACCAACGCTTTGAAGTGACGAAAAGGTCTTCGCGACGATTTATAAGGCGTTGATCAAGGCCTTCGGCGAAGGCTTGGCCAACAGCTCCTTCAGTACCGCAGGAAGAAGCCGTGTCAAAATGGCGGTAGTCAGCACGAATTGCATCGACGAGGATGGCGGCAAAACCTTCTAATGGTGTGAAAACAGTTCCGAAGCCTACCATTGGCATTTTGTGCCTTGAATTTAGCATCACTTCAGGGATTCTCTTCCCTTCCATAATTTTCTCAACACTTTATTTTAATTTTAATTTTTTTATTTTCCTTTTTAGCTGGGAAAAAAATAAAAAAGGAGAGAAGTAAGTGACTTTGTAACTACTTATTGTTATCTTATAAATGGCCTCAAGTACGATGTTATATATATATATATATATTTATATATATTTTGCTTGAATGGTAGGATGTTATATTTTTTCTGAATAAGGACGATGTTATATGTTGCGTGGCTTTTGAGAGGCCACGTTGTGTGGTAGCCATAATTGTGGCAAACAAAAGAAGCAGCGAACTTGTGGCTGTTGGGCTATGACCCCCATTGACCAAAGAAAGGCCATTTTGGATCCACACAGAGTGGATTCTTGATTCGGGGTGCTTACATCACGTGTCCCTACAGACATTGGTTCACTTCTTATCAATCCATATGGGGACAAGGTCCTCATTGGAAATAATATGACTTGTAATAAAGTGGTTGATATTGGCACTCTAAGGATCAAAATGTTCCACGGGATCGTGAGGACATTGACCAATGTCAGGCATGCATGTTTCAGAGTTAAGGAAGAACTTGATTTTAAGAAATTGAGTAGAGACTTGATGCGACACCAATTCTTTGTTTTGGAAGTCGCAATTTCCTTTAGGATTGGATTCTAAATTATTGCCTTGGAACCCCAATTTTTCTAGTAAAAGATTAATTTTATTATTTTGTTTTTTTCCCTTATCAAACCTTGATTGTGCTTTTCAGCAGTGTTGGCAGGGCCGGCGTAGGCCACAGGAAAATTGCCACAGCCTTTGTACTATTACTTCATGCATGAGTACAAACTTTATTTTATATATATATATATATATATTTGTACATGTATGTATATTTTTACTCAATCTTGTGCGTTCCCGTACGCGGTTTCTTATGGACAGTATCGATCGTTAGTTTCAATAATACTAAGGGGAAAAAGCCCGTCCAAAACGAATATTAAAGTTATTATTATTATTTTTTGGCAGGCATGTATTCATAAATATAAAAGGACTAGATAACTAGCTAGCTTGGTTTGAAACTAGGTCTAGAGCAAATTATATAAAAACAGAAAATGGGGTTCAAAGCTAATATTGGTTTTGCGATTCTTGGCCTGAGGATTGTCACTCTCTTGGTACTTGTTGCTTCGGCTGTGCTACTCGTTCCTGACAACTATAAACTCAGTGACGGCCACAAAACTTCTTTCAAGGATATATTTGCGTACAGGTAACAGCTATTTCATACATATCTATATATGTATGTTAAGAAATATATGACATCAAGTAGTCAACGATGGAGCCACTCATGATCTAATGGGAGTTTTCATTCCCAATAAACTTTTATTTTTATTTTTAATTTTACTTCTAAAAATCTTATAATTTTTTCTTTTTCCCCATTAAAAATTAATTTTCTCTATATAAGTTATTTTTATAAAACTTTCTTGATATATTTCCTCACTGAAAGTACAAGAGACTGACTCAGCTGCTGCGTGTTGTTATAGTAGTTCAAGCTGAGTTTTCCAGCTTGCAGCTGAGGTGTTGCTTCAATCCGTTGCAAGGAGAACGCGGATATCCTCAGGAAGAATCCTCATAGATATACATATATATATATATATGTCAATATTTATATACAGAAGCACACACACATAATGATAAGGAAAGTTAAATGTTATAATTACTAGTGTATAATTTTATTTTTTCCCCCCTAGTGGGATCAGAGCTTTTTTTTTAACTCCACGAGGAATCGTTTTCTTTATCATTGATTATAATTATTTTTACCATTTCTTTCATATTTTTTATTCTTAGAAAATTTTGGTATTTTAGAGGGGTAATTATCCCATCAAAATTTTGTGCCTTCGTTTTTTTTTTTTTTTTTTTAATGTCTATGATGATGAGTGATAAGTAGGGATATGTTATATATATCTATATAATTTTCCGCAGGTATGTGGTTGCTACGGCAGCTATAGGAGTAGTGTACCTGATACTGCAGCTACCTTTCGCCATCTATTACGCGAGCACCGAGAAGCGGCTGATACGCGGCGAACTGTTGCCGCAGTTCGACTTCTACGCCGATAAAATAGTGAGCTTGCTGCTGGCGTCCGGTGTTGGGGCAGGTTTCGCGGTGAGTTTTGAGCTGAAGAAGATTCTGCCGGACGCTTTCGACGTTATTATCGCCATCGCCCAGGCCACGGGAAATGCTGATTTTGATGAGATTGTTCAGTTATTTGAACAAGAGAAGTCCAAGACTCCAGGCTTCCTTAATAAGGGAATTATTGCAAGTGGAATTCTGCTTGTGGGATGCCTTCTCATGGCTATTGTTTCTGTGCTTTCTTCCCTCAACCGATCTTCCAAATAACTAGCTAGTAAACTTTTCCACTAGTTATGATAGCAAATAATTGCCTTGCTTTGGCTTTGTAGTTTATTTATTTGCATTCTTGTAATTTATGAAAATAAACTGTTATTTATATATTTGCCCTGATCGATATGTATTTGTATGTGAAAGCAAACTCAAGCAATAAAAAAAAAAAAAAAAATCACTGTTGTTATACTTTGTTGCTAATATTTGCAGTACTTTTGGAAATCCAATGCTCTATCTCATGCATCAACTCATGCTGCTATAAATATATATCATGTTGGTAATGAATATATATTTGTGTAATTAATGAATCAATGATTATATCACATAGCATATTTGATACGTCTTCTTGAAATAAATAGCTGTTTTTATAAAACATAGTAAATTATATTAATATTTTTATTAGGGTGGTTTTATTTACACACCCCATTTTACTTTTGGTTCACTCTTTTAACTTAAAACTTAGTATTACAAAATTACCTTTATGTAAAAGGTCAAAAAAGGACATTACTTCAATGGATTTAAATTCTTAATTTATCTAATTTTTGCAAATAAAACAAGAATATCTTGACTTTTAACTACTACTAGTTATCAAATACATGCAATGCACATATAAAACTGTAATTGTAGTTTTTTATAATGTATAATATAAACAATGTTATGAAAAAATAAAAAAAATTAATTCAAAAAAAAAAAATAATTATCTAAATTCAAAAATTACATTTTATCATAAAATCATGAGGACTTAATATTTATTACATAAAACACATAACAATATTGTTTATTTTGTTCTTTCACAATATTTGCAGTATTCATTATGTTATCTAAAATCAAAATTTTATACCATTCTGTTGTAAATGATTATTTCAAATAACAATAATCTCATAATATGTTTTTGAATACTCACCACAACCAATTATGGATATTAGAGTTATCAATGAGATATAATACAGACTTTAAGAGAGAAAATTTGAAACAGTGAGCTTCTAATAAGGAGAAAATTAAAAAAAAAAAAAAGAAATAAAGAAAAGAAAAAAGTTACAGGAAGTAGTATAAAAAAAATTGAAAGAAGACAAGTCAGAAATTTAAGAAAAATGATGAAATATTAGTAAAACAAAGTAGAAAGGGGATTAAGAAAAAGTTAATGACAGAAAAGCAAAATATGGAAAAATGACATGAAGAACAAAAACAACACTTACATAGTTTTCTAAAAAAAAAAAAAAAGACAAAAACGCACTAATAAGGTGCATATATTACAACCAAATTTATTATTCTGTTAAATGTTAAGGAAATATAATGAAATGGAAATTGATTTTGATGCCAAAAAAAGTAAAATAATCACATAAATATTATCCAAAGTAATAAAGTAGAAAGTGGAAAACCTCCTTTAATCCAACCTGAAAACTCTTAAAGAAAAAGAAAACACAAGTTTGATCATGTAATGAAGAAAAGAAAACTTATCACAATTAGGTTTGATTATAGTTAAGAAAATTAGAATTTGGAGTGAAAAAGTTGAGATTGTAATTAGAAAAGAATATTTAAGAGATAAAGTGATAGAATATTGAGCTTTCAATGAGGAAATTAAAGAAAAAAAAAGGAAAAACAAAGTTCTACTAAAAATGTATAAGTAGAAATTTAGGAAAAAACAAGTAAAAATTTGAAAAAATTAATAATAATAATGATAATGATAATAATAATACTGATGATGATGATAAAACAAAATAGAAGAAAGTAGGAAGAAAAAAAAAACTTGAAAAGAAAAAAGTAAAATAAAAAAGAAAATATAGGCACCAAAAGCTTTTTTAAAAAAGAAAAAAAAATCATAAACGGTTTTCCACGAAAAAGAAAAAGGAAAAAAAAAAAAAAAAAAAAGAGAGAGGAGAAAGCACCTAACGGTGCGTTTTTGATGACGAAGAGGAATAGTAAGAGGCATATCGCCTCTTTTATAAACGTAGGATATTTCAAAAGACAAAAAAAACTGCATGTACGAGGAATATATTTCAAAAAATCTTTTTCCCCCTTTTCTTTAATTAAATCCAGTCGTATTTACATTACATCGACCTAATACGACCGGAAGCGAGATCCTGCTCTAATACATACGACCGGAAGATGGTTCTTACTCTACATCGACGGGGAGCCAGGTCCTGTCCTATATCGACTAGAGCTTGGTCTTTCTCTAGTATGATTGGGAGCTAAGTCCTGCTCTTGTATGATCGAGAGCTAGGTCCTTGTACGATTAGGAGCTAGGTCATGCTTTTTGACTTGATAAAGAAAATCAGCATAATAGTGGAAGAGAAACCGACGTAGTGTACTTGACATCTCTATTTATAACTCTAACACTAGTAAGTTTAGTCATTCTCTTCTTTATAGCCTGAAGGAGAGAGATGGCTTCATTTGTTATAATTTTATACCGACTTTCTTTCTGCCCAATATCTATGTTCTCTACCATTGAATGTGAATGAAGACGAAACTCCACTTCTTTGCCTATATGCGAAGGTTATCTTGTATTTATCAAGTAAGTTCCTCCGTTATCAAGTTTTTATATTTACTTCACTACTATAAAATACGGATTTCACGACGGAGCTTTCACAACTATTTTTTAAAAACGGTCATAGAAAGTTAAGCAAAAAGTGCAACACGGAACATGGTTTCCAAAAACCATTGTGGAAGTTGAAGCTTCCACGACCGTTTTTAAAAAACAGTCGTGGATGCTTCAAGATTCTACGATGGTTTTTGGAAACCATCGTGGAAGCGACGTGATTCCATGACCGTTTTTAAAAACAGTTGTGGAAGTTTAGGCTTCCACGATCGTTTTTTAAAAACTCGTCGTGCAAAATTTGTGAAAAATTCAGATAAAACCGAGTGTTGCCCTCATTTTTCCACATCAATACCGCAACTATAATAACCAAAATCAGATCAGGTCACTCCGAAAACAGTTAGTGTTCAATTAATGGGTAAGTGTTAAATGAAATTGATGGTATGCATTTTAAAATTTAGTACTTTGACTTCTAAAACTTTGATATTTTGATTTAAGATTTGCAAATCATGGATAGGAAATCGATACGGTTTGATAGATTGTCTAAAACATATGAAGATGGTATTGAAGAGTTTTTATCATTTATCAAAGCTCATATACAAGATGATAAGATTCCGTGTCCATGTCAAATTTATGGAAATCATAGATCTCATTTCATTGATGATGTTAGAGAGCATTTGCATGCTTATGGGATTATTTGTTCGTTCTAAACATGGTATTTACATGATGAAGATTTTTTCGATATTAGATATACATCGACGAGTATTAAAAGTTAAAGGCCTATTATTGAGGAAGACGTTGGTGATAATATGTTCAATATGAAAAATGATTTGGAAGAACACTTTGTGCACCGTCCAGAGTTATTTGAGGCAATGATTAATGATACCGAAATGCCCTTGTATGTCGGGTGTACAAAATATACAAAACTAGGGACATTGGTTAAATTATTGGAATATGAAAGTGTCGGTAAGGTGGACAAAATCTAGTTTCATGACTCTTTTAGAATTTCTAAAAAATGTTCTTTCTATCAGATGATAACAAAGAGCCTCCTAGTATGTACGAGGCGAAGAAGACATTGAGCACTTTGGGAATGAAATATGAAAAGATATATGCTTGTCTAACTGATTGCATCATTTATCGGAAAAGTATATGAAGATTTAGATGAATGTCAGGTTTATAACAAGTCAAGATGGAAGAAGGGCAAGATACCATCGAATGGTAGGAAAGAAGTGCCAGTGAAGGTGCTATGATACATTCCACCGGCTCGACGTTTGTATTGTTTATTTTGTAATACCGAGCATGCTAAGAATTTGACATGACATCATGATAAACGTGTTGACGATGGTAAGCTTAAGCATCCAGTCAACGCACCACAATGGAAGACCTTTGATAACAAGTATCCAGATTTTAATGCAGAACCAAGGAATTTAAGTCTCAGTTTGTCGATGGATGAATGAACTCACATAGTAATATGAATAGTAAGCATAGTACCTGACCAGTCATACTTGTCAACTACAATCTCCCTCCAGAATTGTACATGAAGCAAAAGTTCTTAATGTTGACTTTATTGATCTTAGGTCCTCAACAACTGGGGATTGATATTGACGTGCACTTGGCACCATTAATCGATGACCTAAAAAGCTTGTGGGAAAATGGTTTACAAGTTAGAGATTCTCATTGTCAAGATACGTACAATCCTCGTGCAATATTGATTTGGTCAATTAATAACTTTCCCGTACTTGGCAACTTATCTGGTTATCCGATGAAGAGTTCTATAAGTTGTCCTATTTGTATGAAGGAAACATCTTCCAAAATGAGAAGAAAACCGTTTACCTTGATCATAGGAGATTCTTGTCAAAAAATCATCGATATCGCAAACAAAAGAAGGCTTTTGATAGTAATACCGAAGAAAGAACCACTCCTCGGATTTTGTCTGACGAAGATGTATTTGAGATGGTTAAAGATATGAAAGTAATTTTGGGAAAGAGAAAACGGAAGGATCCAGTTGTCGATGGACCTTAGAAGAAGAAGTTAATCTTCTATGAACTTCCATATTGGAAGTCACTTTGCATTCGTCATTACTTAGATGTTATGCATATTGAGAAAAATGTTTGTGAATCGATAATGGGCACGTTGCTTGACATTCCGAAAAATACTAAAGATGGTCTAAAGGTCATGGTTGGATCTTAAAGAGATGAAGATTAGACTCAATTTGCTCCCCGACAAAAGATCAAACGGCACTTACTTACCTTCGGCAAAGTACACAATATCGAGACAAGAAAAGAGACAGCTTTATGAATGGCTTGCTTATGTGAAAATGTCAAGTTGGTGCTCTTTCAACTTCAGAAGGTTGGTGTCGATGAAGGATTTGAGGCTCATTGGAATGAAAACATATGATTGTCATATCTTGATATAACAATTATTACCTCTTGCATTGCAGAGAGTTTTAACAAAAGATGTGAGATATTCAATTATGAAGTTGTGCTCATTTTTCAATTTAATATGCTCCAAGATAACTAATCCACTTATGCTAGATTCGCTACAATCGGAATTGGTGATGATATTGTCATGCCTTGACCTACGTAGGGCCGTAACACCGTACCTACTTATCCTCACACATATTTATATGTACTCACGCAAGTACCAAGCTTTCATTTCATACCTCATTTGAAAGCTATCATGTTCAAACTGTGGACCAAACCCGAACTAATACGGGTCGGTATGACACGAAGCAACTTGTTACTATCACATTTGAAACTTTTCCTTACCCATACCATCACTTTATTATAGCGTAACATAAACACATTTTACAAACATATTTTACAAAACATATTTTCCCAAACCCGTGGCGGTGTCCATCCCACATTTCACAGTTGTAGTGCCAGCCCTCCACTATCTTGCATCAAGTATTGCCGGTAGGTTGCTTACCTACAGCGTGAATGTAGGTAATGAACTTATGCTCAGTAAGTACAATATTCAATCCGCAAAACATTTTAATAAAAGAATGCATAAACCAATTACGAAAATTATGTTTTCTTATGAGTCAATTATGCTTTCTTATATTGATTTGGTTTCTAGGCCCTTTACATAACGTGAGTGCACATACCGTGGCATGTAACCATGGAGTGATTGGGGTGGCCAGTCTAATCCAACTCAAACCATGAACCGTACTGTTTAACATAGAGTGGTTGGGGCAGCCAATCCAATCCAACTCAAACCATGGACAATACCATTTAAACTCGCCCTCGTGGCAAATCAGTACGTCACAATAATATTAGATTGTCTTATTTTATGATTTAAAAACTTATTCTTACCATGTGATTTAATATTCGTGAACATACTTCATTCTGTCATGATAACAAAACATATAACATAACATAATAACAAACCATAACATAAAACCCCATAACATAATACATCATAACATATGTAAATCATGTAAATCAATACATGATTTCTTAAAAAACATGCCATGCAATAAAAACGTTTTGCTCATGCTATAGGCGGAGTTGTACTTACCTGTTATGTTACATCCTGAGTTTGTTGCTCCTATCAATTGTAACAACAGGTTAACTTCCTGTTTTCAAAAAGGACATAAGGTAAGGATCGTCCTATCTTATCATAAATCATAATCATTAAATGTTGGTATCCTAATCAACATCCATGAGTAACCCTAGTTATATGTGTAATACCTGATTTTTATGTCTGAACGATTCTATGTATAAGATTTACATCGAACCGTAAAGGTATTTATGGAAAAAGCCCAGTTAAGGGTTTTTAATTATGTTTTGTGAGTTTTATGGCTTTATAAGACTCAAAAATGGTTATGTATTTAAGAAAACGACCTTTTAGGTAATAAGGAACAAAATCGTGAAATTTTGAAAAAGGTCAAAGTTTGACCAAAAAACGTCACGGTTGACCAAAAAGTCAACTGTTGACCATGAAAGTCAAAACTTGACAAGAAGGTCACTAATTGACAAGAAAGTCGATGGTTGACCCGAAAAGTTCAAGAAAATGACTGTGTGCTTAAATGTTTATCTGTATAAAATTACACCGGGTAAAACCGTGTTTTTACAGATAAAAAGTTATGTTTAAGATATAAGAACCACCCTAGAAAATCAAGCACATTAAGTTGAAGTATAGGGCAAAAGGGTTTTAAGAAATAAGAAAAATTTCATACCGTCCATTTTTACACGGATGAATTTTGGACTGCAGTTCGGTAAACCAATACTGTGCATAAGTGAATCCAGTATTGAAAATACCTGTGGTAACTTAAAAATGGACTGCTTAATAGCAAAAAGAGCCAAACAAGCTTAAGCCTTGCTTACCTCATTAACTTTTTGAATTTTGACATCATTAAGTTGATTTAAGAAAATTGGAAGAAATTAGTTGTCTTCCACCATTGCTTATGGCCGGCCACATGCCCCCCTAAAAGTCCAAATTCTGATTTTTTTGAGGACTAAAATGTGCAATTTTAAGAAGTTTCCAACCTCTATAAATAGGGGTGAGCATTATTCACAATTTGGGATTGTTAGCCAAATTCTTGCAATTTTGTTCCACAAAAACCGAACCTAGAGGGGAAGAGAAAGGCAAGAAAATTTTGCAAAACCAAGAGTGTGTAGGGCTTAGGGGTGGTCGGATTCAAGTAGGAAACCAAGCAAAAAGTTGGAAAAAAAATTTAGTGCCCATTTCCCTAGCAAGGCCGGTTCTAAGGGGGGAGGAACCAAGCTTGGATCCAAACCGGGTTTTGGAGTTGGAGGCAGCCAGATTTCGTGCCATTTGGTGGCTGGATTAAGGGCAAGAAAGGCAGCAAGTTTGCACTTGCCAATCACCAAAACAGCCGGTGATTTGAGGAGGAGGAAGGAAGTGGAAATCCTAGCTCACCGAGCCAAACCGAGTAAGGTAAAAACCTTAACCAATCAAGCTTTCATTTAAATTTCATATGGAGAAATTTAAATGTATTTAAACCATGGTTTGTAAGGGTATAAGCCCACTTTCAAGTTCTGCCCTAGCTTGTGAAATATGAGCATGTGCTTGATTTGTTTAGGTTTAGGATTTGGTGGTTCAATTTTGTGCATGTTGTGCATGTTAGGTGTTTGATTAAATGTTTAGGGTTTTGTAGGATTATGAATGATGTTTAATTTGGCTTGCATGTTGAAATCTGAACGTTAGAAACGTCATGCATGTCTGATTTAGGCTCCCGCTGAGTTCGGTTGAGGTAGGGTGGACGTTTTAGGATGCAAACGAAATTTTAAACCGAAAACTGCCAACTCGGGTAGAAATTGGCCAGTTTCGGGGAAAACAGTTTTTGAGGTCTCTAGAGGCCGAATCAGGGGAAACTCAAAACATGAAAGTTTTTAAGTAGAGTTTTTCCTAGAGGAAAGCGCGGACAGTTTTGTAAAATGAGGCTCCAATGGCCTCGGTTTTTACCAAAACCCGTGCCTGAAGTGCCCAGGACCCGTGCACGGCCAGGACTAGTTCCACAGGGTTTTTGACCACGAAAACGTCCGAACTGGGTTTTATCCAAAACACAAAAGTTGTAGAAATTTTCAATGTCTAAAACTTTCGTGAAGACAAGTTCTTCAGAATCAGTCTTGATTTTAAAATGAAAATGGATTTCGGAAAACTATACAGGAATTATGGAAAACTCTGTACAGGATTTATAAATTAACACAGAAAAAGTGTAATTTCACAATTTCACTGCAAATTGACATTGTGAAACTGTTCCAAAGGCAGGTTCTAATAGTCAATAATTTTATAAGTCTCAGTTTAAGATTTTCAGTTTTAAAGTTAAACAAAAAGGATTTTTATACCAAAAATTAAGGTTTTCTTTTCTAAGAATAAGATTTTAAAACCAAAGTTAAAAACAAACCGATTAGGGTTACCAAAGTAACCAATTAGGATAACGTAAAAATAAGTAAGGGCTTATAACTAAGGTTATGAAAGAATGTTGGTTATACTACCAACAGTTCTAACCCTTACTTTCATTTTATCTCAGAACGTTATACACGAAAGTGTCCCAGCGGAATTTAACTCCACCTTGGACACAGCTTTTACAAACAAGGTAAGTACAACTCCGCCTACAGCATAGGCTTGTTGTGAATACTTGCCTAAGTATGTTTGCTATTCATGAATACTATATGCTATAGGCTAAGTGCTATAGAATATCCTAGGAATGCTATGATTTTATGTGAATGATAAGTGCTATGATTTTATGTTATGAATGTATGTCATGATGTATGAAATGTTAAGTATGCTATGATTTATAGGAGTATGATTAGGGTTAAGATATGTTAAGATTAATTGAGTGGAACATCACGATGCATGTTCACTAATTAACAAAAGAAAGATTAAACTATGATGGCAAGCAATTGCCTGTGTCGTACCGACCCGCGTCAGGTCGGGTTGAGCTATGGCAAGAGTAAGTCCATAGAGCGCGCCCGGTACGAACACTCATGTTATGGGGCCCATAAGTAAAGATAAGTTAAGAAAGAAAGATATGATGATATAAGAAAGCATAACAAAGCATAAACGATTCATGCATATGTTATGATAAGTTATGATAAGAAATGTTATGTTATGATAAGTCATGATAAGGAATGTTATGTTATGATGAGTTATGATAAGAAATGTTATGTTATGATATGTCATGAAATGTTATGTTATGTTAGATTGTGTTGTGTTTATGTTATTGCGGTATTTAATAGTTGTACTTGCTGAGCGTTAGCTCATTGTCTTACGTCTATGCTGTAGGTAAGCAGCCTAGTAGCAACCCGTGATGCAAGATGGAGGGCGAGGTGTGCTGAACTATGAAATGTGGGACCAATGCCGCCATGCGTTTTGTTTAATTATGTGATTATTTTGTAAGCTTTATATATGCCTGCGCAACGTTTTTAATTAATCAGTATAATTATTTACGTATGTGCAAATATGTTTATACGGCTTATAAAAAAAAAAAATTATTCCGCTATTTTACGTATAAGTATGTATGCATGTAAGTACGTATGTATGTATGTATGTATGGTAACGGCCTGTGCTAGGCGGGTCGTTACAATATGTCCCCCATATCTTCTTATGATAACTCGTTTGGTTAGTTGCCGTAACCCTAGGGCTCATGGCCTAACCAGACTTAAAACAATATCTTGTTAGGTTACTTCAGGTAACCTTGGGTACCAGGCCCAGTCATACTTAAATAGTGTCTTATTAGATTACTATCAGTAACCTTGGCCCTAAGCCCAATTACTTTTAATTCATATCCCACTAGGTTACTATGGGTAACACTAGGTTTTAGGCCCAACTAATTTTGAATGATACCCTATTGGGTTTCTAGGGCCCAATTACTTTTAAAGTACTACCCCATTAGGTTACTATCCGTAACCATAGGGTAAGGCCCAACCTAATAACTTGGGTATCCTAACCGGTTACTATCGTTTATCTTTTTGTTATTATGCCTTCGAAATGCTTTTTAGCCCAAGTATTTATTTTTTCTCTTTTCTTGATAAAACTTTGTCAAGTTTTCTTAAAAACTCTTTTGTAAAACTTTATATACCTTATAAAAACCGTATTTTTATAAAACCGTAACTTTTAAGCAAAAAAAGTAAAAAACTATTAAGCTCTGAAAATAATCTTTGAAAACAATTTCTTAATTTTAGTTGTCAGTACATGTGCAGGAATTTCCTGCTTTTACACTGTTTTTCTGAAAATCATGTGCTGAAATTTCTTATTTCTTGTACAATTTTTAAGATCAAATTTTATCTTAATAATATATTAAGAATTTAAAAAATCTTTCTCCATAAAAGTTGTAGATCTCAAATAATACTACAATTTTCATGTTTTACTCAAAATTTAATTCTGCCTTTAACTTGTTCGTATTCCTGGTTGAATCCGGTTGGCTGTGCACTGGGTCTGGGCAAACCAGGGCTCGGGTATTCACAATGACGGAAGCCTTTGGAGCTTAGTTTTCAAAATCTGTCTAAGTTGACCCCTAGGATTTCCCATTTTCTACAACTTTGTAGTTTTAAATTTTCCCAAATTCGGCCTCTAAGGGCCTTAAAACTACGTTTCCAAAAAGCTGCCCAGTTTTATCCGAAAATTGGCAGTTTCATTTTAGGTCAAATTTTACATAAAATTTCACGCACACTACCTCAAACGATCACAATCATGAGCCTAGATAAACATGCAGCACATTTCGTAAGTTTTCAGCAATCATGCATTGGTTCATACCCATGCAACCCGTGTGGAAATCTTGTACTAAACCAGGGTTTTAGGGTTAGTTTTTGCCCTAGATTCACATACCAATCTTATTTCCATCATTCATGCATAATATGCTTCTTCTTAAGTATGTGGGGATATAAAACAAACACCTACTAGGTATACACACATACCATAATTTCTCTTAAGCATATCATCAAAAACATGCATCAAACCATAAATCAAGACCATTAAACCATAATCAAGCACATATCAAGCACTCTAAGCTTTTGCATGGAAAATAAAAGGGTGAGCTTATGCTCTTACAAATCCAACTTGAAATACACATAAACTCTTGAATAAAAACTTAATTGAATTGCTTAGGGGGTTTAGGAGAGTTACCTTAACTCTTTGAGATTGGATCTACAACTTGGATCACAAATTTTTCTTCTTGCTTTTCTTTCTCAAAAATCCGACCACCATTTTTTATTTCTCTTTCTTTTGGGTTCGGCTCTAGAGGAAAAGAGGATGAGGTGAAAATGAGCCATAGTTTTAGGGTAGAATCAAATAAAATGATCCAAACCCCCCTCCCCCAATCACTTATTTATAGGTGAAAAATAATTTCTTTTTTAGAATTATTTTTATTCTTGAATTTGCACATCTAACCTTAAAAATAAAATATTTGCTCATTACCCCCTATGAGGTGGCCTGTCATAGTGATTTCTTGGAGTCCAAGAAAATTTTCATACCTATCTCTAACTAATTTCTTAATTCCAATGTAACCAAGCCAACTAAATTTGTAACCAACCATTGGCATAGTATTGGCCTAGTTGAAGGCTTAGTTAGGAATATCCATAAATTCCATAATTCAAAAATTATATACTTATCCTTCATTACTTACTTTTCTTAAAATTACACTTTGACCCCTAAGGACAAAATATTTGTTCTTTAGTCCCTGAAGGTGGCCGGCTATGGTGGAGCCACTTGGCTTCTAATTCATGCATAATTTTTCACTTAATTTTAATAATCCATTAATATAAATATGCAGTCCACCTTTATACTAATGCAGATATTTTAAATACTGTTTTCAACTAATAACAGTATAATTGTACTGGACTGCAGTCCAAAATTTATCTACACTTAATTGGACTGCGTATAAGATTTTCTTAGGACTTGAAACTACTTAGTCCGTATTGTCCTAAATAATGTGCTTGATTTTTCTAGGGTGGTCTTGAACCTTATTCTTCCTTATTTATCCGTAATGATGGTTTATCGTAGTATAATTTCCATACTGTTAATTACACTACAATACCGTCTCAGTCAAACCTTAGGTCAACCTGGTCAAACATTGACTGACATAAAATTATAAATTCCTATTATGCCTTTTTCATCAAAAGGCTTCATGCTTGACTAAGCAAATTACTATTGAGTCTCATAGCTAATTATATGGACCGGCACATTTGAGGTGGATGTATCCTTTCAAAAGATACATAAAGGTTTTGAAAGATTATGTGAAGAACCGAAAGAGACCGGAGGGATATCTAGTAGAAAACTTCATAGTGGAGGAATCGGTTGAATTTTGCTCGGAGTATTTGTCCAATGCGGAATCAATAAATTGCCAAAGAGTTGGCTATTTGCATTGAAAGGACTATCTGTGGGCGTTCCTTCACCAATAAATCAAGATAAATGGGAAAAAGCATGTCTGTATATTTTGCACAATGCTAAGGAAGTGGAGCCTTTCATTGAGGTTCACATGATGGAATTAAGAGCTGTGAATCCAAGAAAAGGAAGAAGTGAGAAGTGGATTCAAGATGAGTACAACCAGACATTTCGGGAGTGGATAAGAAAAAATTTGCATATGAAGGCTGACGTTTCACAAGACTTAATAAAGCTAGCAAGAGGACCGTCATCGATAGTCACAAGATATACATCGTACTGTCATTGGCTACTCCTTTTACACTCGTGAAAGATGTAACGACCCGCCTAGCACAGGCCGTTACCATACATACAGACATACATGTATACTTATTTATTTGACGTAACGTAAGCAGCGGAAATTTTTTTTTTTTTATAATGCGGATATTTAAAATGCATAAACATATATAAGGATGTTTGCATACAAAATAATTTACATAAAAAGATCAAAATGCGAAGCGGTTATAATCCCCACATTTCACTGTTTGCCCTACCCCGCACGCCACCTTGCACCATCAGTTGCTTGTAGGTTGCTTACCTACAGCATAGACGTAAGTCACCTGAGCTTTCGCTCAGCAAGTACAACATATACATATCCGCGACAATAAACATAATCATAGATTATTATCACCTCACAAATCATGGCATTTCATACATAGCATAATCAACTCATCGTATCATAACATGACTTATAATAACATCGCATAATATATGCATGAACCAATTATGCTCTTATTATGCCATCATATTCATTCTTAACTTATCTTACTTATGGGCCCCTTATCATGAGTGTACGTATCGGGCGCGCAACTATGATTTGGTTGGGGCGGCCAAACCAATTCCAACTCAAATCACAGTCCAACCCGATCTAACGCGGGTCGGTACGACACAGGCAAGCTTGCTTGCCATCATACTTACTTTACATGAACTCATACTTGTTCTTATTAGTGAACATGCTTCGTGATGCCACTATTCATAACTCATGCTCATATCTTGACATTATATCTTTTTCTCATGCTAATGAACTTAACATAGTCATATATTAAACACAGCATCACATACAGCAAACATACTTGGCAAGTATACAACAAAAGCCTATGCTGTAGGCGGAGTTGTACTTACCTTGAGTACTATGCCCTGAGACGTGTTGATCCACTTCAGGATACCTCAGCAGGCTATTTCCTGCTATATCAGAGGACATAGAGTAAGAATTATGTTCTTACAGAATGTTGATAATCAAATCAACATTCATACCTAGTTATAGTTATATGTTCCCCCTTCTTAAACAAAGCCGGATACTTTCTCAGTATCACGGATAGCCCTAGGGATTAGGGTTTACTACACTTAAAGTGTACTTTGATTGGTCACACAAGGTAACCTTGGCTAAACAGCCTTTCTTAGTAGCGTTGGACTACTATTCTTAAATCTTGGGCCTATGCCTTCTAATAAACAACTCAAAGGATTATTTCAGATAACCCGAGTTTTTAGGCCCAACTAGTCATTTTCACTATTATATTGGGTTACGTTGGATAACCCTTGGGCTTAGGGCCCAAACCAATAACTCGGAATCTTTCCCGGTTATGGTTCACTTAACTCGATTAAAACTCTTTCTTTACTTCGGAAAAACTTAGGGTTTTAAGATCATTTTATTAAAAACTTAGAATCTGATGAGCAGGTCTTTGTAAAAATCATTAAAAACAGAAACTGCCTTTGGAACAGTTTCTCACTGAGAATTAGTCAGTGTATGTGAAAAAAAATACCCTTTTCCTGCACTGTTTTAGAAATCCCTGTGCAGGAATTTCTTGTTCACTGCACAGTTTTGAAATCCAATTTTCTATTTAAAAATCAAAGCCGAATTTGAAAAAGTTTTCTTCATAAAAGTTTTAAAGCATGAAAAACCCTAAAACTTTCGTTTTGAACTTGAGACCCAAATCGGTCTCTAACCCACTTCTTTAACCTGTTAAACTCACCTGGCCGTGTATAGGGTCTGGGCACGGTCAGGCTCGGGTTTTCACAAAAACGAAGGCCATTGGAGCCTTATTTTTGAAAACTGTCTATGTTGCCCACTAGGAAAAATCCTACCCTACAACTTTCGTGTTTTACATTTTTCCAAAATCAGCCTCTAAGGGCCTCAAAACTGACTTTCCAGAAAACTGGTCAGTTTGAACCTGAATTGGCAGTTTTCGTTCCTTTCTTGGTTTCTCGTCTTAATTCGTGCACACTACCTCAACCGAACTCAGCGGGAGCCTAAAATCACCATGCAACGTTTTTCTATCGTCCCAAATTGACTTACATGAGCCCCCACATGATCATGTAAATCAAACAACAAAATTGCATTAATTAAGGTTAGGGTTTTGCTTGTTTCTTGATTTCTACCAACATAGCATACACAATTCAATCTAACACCCTAACATGCCATTTAAATGTTGTTGGGCAGATTTGGGGAAACATACAATCCCTAATTAATCTAACATACAATCATACTCATAAGCACATACAAATGCACAATTAAACATCAATCAAAACATAGCTTAAAATACTAAATCAACCACCCTTAACTAATCAAGCACACACTAAAAATCTGACCTAAGGCAGAAATTAGATTGAGCTTATGCTCATTACAAATCAACTTGTAATACATTTAAATCTCTAATTTAGAACTTGAATTGAGAGATTTGAGGGCCAAGAGAATTTTTACCTTACTTATTCCAAATGTGGGTTTGCTTGGCTCAAAATTTCTCTCTTCCTTTCTCCTTGGTGCAGCCGGCCTTAGCTCCTCCCAATGAGCCCGAAATTTTCCAGCCACCTAGGGACTGCTCCAACCAAGATTCCGGCCACTTTACACAAAAATCAGCCACCTCCCTACTTGTTTTCCCCTTCAATTTTTCTTCCCCCTTGCAGCTGCCACACAACCGGCCACTATGGCCAAATGGTCTCCAAAATTTTTCTAACTTCTTGGCTTGCTTCCTAGTGAATGCCTAATACTCCTAAGACCAATTCCTTGATTTTCCAAGCTTTTTCTTTCTCTTTGGCAGCTCACTCAAGTTCGGATTTTTGGGCAGAAAATTGACCAAAGTTTGACTAGTTTTTCTAATTTTTGTGAATAGGATGCACCCCTATTTATAGACAATTTTGAACTTTCCAAAATTACAAAATAGTCCTTCAAAGTTTACCATTTTGCACTTTAGGGGGGTGAGGTGGCCGGCCAAGGGGTTCTAGAACCATCCATAATTCTTTCCAAATTTGCATTAAATCTTTAAAATGATGTCATAAATCAAAAGTTAAGTGACATCACCATTAAGGCCTTATTTGGCCTAATTCTTGATTAGACAGTCTTTTCTAATACTAAACAGATATTGTTGATACTGTGGTCCTTATTTCACAGTACCAACTATTAAACTGCAGTCCAAAATTTATCTGTCTAATAATGGACTATACGAAAAATTCTCTTTTCGTTTCGAGCCTTTTGGCCTTTAATCTCCTACTTAATGTGCTTGATTTTTCTATGGTGGTTTTGAATCTAACTTAAACCATTTTATCTGAAAAAAATTGGTTTTCCGCAGTATACTTCCTATACTGTTTACCATTTTTCGATATCGTCAAAGAATTGATCTTTCTAGTCAATCTTTGACTTTCTTGGGTCAATGTTGCCTATCCTCTCAACATGGACTATCTTGGTCAACTTTGACGGTTTTGGTCAAACTTTAACTTTTCTGGTCAAACTTTGACTTTCGTAAAATCATAGCGTTTTTATACCTTTTTCCTTAAAAGGTCGTATGCTTAACTAAGCAATCATTTTTGAGTCTTATAAAAGCATAAGAACTCACAATTCTGAATAAAAACCCTAAACCGGGCTTTTCATAAATACTTTCATGGTACAGTTTAAATTTCTATACAAGAAATTGTGACGTTGTGAAATTCTAGTTATTACAAAAGAGATGAGAAGCATCTAATCCAAAATAGTGGTGTGACCCTTCGTGCCGAGTCTATGCATATTTCCTCTACAAAGGACAATAACCCGGTATACAATTTCATGAACTACTTTGGGCTCATTAAAGATATTTGGGAACTTGATTATTATGGCTTGTGGATAGCACTCATTAAATGCTAATGGGCTGACAATAATTATGTTAAGATTGATAGTGACGGCGTTACAGTGTTGGACTTTAGGCGATTGTGATACAAAAATGACCCTTTTATTATGGCGTCTCAAGCGGTATAAGTATTTTATACAACGGATCCCAATAATTTAGAGTTATATTTAGTTGTGCTAATGAAGCCAAGAATAATCTGAGATGGCCAAGACGATGTTGAAGATTACATCGACATTCCATCTTTCACAAAGGGATTGCTACTAGTGGAGGAGATTGATGATTTCAATGATGATATTTCGCACTTGCTTTATTTAGATATCGAGTGGATATGTGTTGAGAAGCCAAAAAAAAAAAAAATTGACAGTGATATTTTTTTTTACGTTGTATATAATTTATAAGTTTTATTAATTATATTAATTATGCACATTATATTACTTATATTGTTGGGATCTATATGTGCCATAAGGATAGAAAATCAATGTTAGGGATTTTCTGTAAATATGACATTTTGATATTAATAAGAGGATATTATTCATGTTTAATAAATTGCGTCCTATTTACTTTCATTTGTTGATTGTATGTTTGAGCAAACATAAAATACTCCTTGACTGTTGGTAATATATCAGATTACCATATGTGTACGGGGTATACATAGAAGACATGGTAATTTGATAACAGTCAAAATAAATAGTCCGCAATCGATTGAATGAGATTTGGGGATCTTATTCATGATAAGATTGTACAGGTTGTCTACTTCCTTGGAGGGATGGTTTGTCTTGACCATCGGATTGGTTCCGAGTGGAAACTTTAATGTATACCAGTATTGAGGTATGACATTAGACTGGACCTAAAGTGTTAATTGATTCGGTTTAATAATTCCGTTTATAAGAATCAATGAAGCTTTGATTATCATCCTGTATTAATCTTAATCCTGAAATGATTACTTGAGTTCGTATCCATGACTTATGTACTTTAATGCAATACAGGTGAGACACTGTTAATTTATGGTCAATATACTTGTGTTTTGGGTGCATGACTTATGGATAGAGAAATCAAGATTCATAGATATGGAATCCATAGCTATCTTAACGATAGTACATGTTATCTACTTAAAGGCATTATTCGGGGATTGAAAGATAGTATAACAAGATCTTGGCCATCGGTTTACTTTGTGTTCTCTGATGGTTTACTAATTGTATGGTTTTACAATTGGTGGTTCTTTCAATGGAGAATAATGGAACTTTAAGTTAAAATGATTGAAAAGGTAAAACGGAAAAAGTCCTTAATTCAATCATGGATAACATATGGGGATTAAACAAGCGATGAATAAATCATGGAAGAAGCACTGCGTGAGAGAGCTTTCGTAATACGGTATGTAAATAGGAGTTCAGCTTCAAACTTTTAGTGGAATAGTTTTGAAGTTGATAATTGGTGAATAATTAGTCTGGGATTAATTTTTCACAATTATAGGAGCCTCTTTACATATTTCCATCGGGTCCCTCTACTAGCTCATATAGTTTTAAATAGCGTCTCGGGATTTGTTCCTAAAGAGATCGGTAAATTTAGATGGAATTTTATAATGTCTATTAAGACATGGTACTCTCTAACATGCAATCTGGAAAAGGATTGGACATGTAAGATTTATGTAGACAAATAATATGATTTGTCAACATGTGATTGGTTAATTTGAATTTTGGAAATAAGATTGTATTTGAATTATTTAATTTTGGAAAACAAAATTTTTCTCTCCTAATCTAAAAGAGGTGCACGGTTTTAGATAGGTGGAGAGAAGAAAATTTTGTTTCAAAATTGTTCAAATATATTCCTAACATTAAATTATTAATTGATTTAAATAATAGAGATTATTTGATGAATTTTTTTTTATCCTTTAAATGTGGTGCACGGATTTTTGAGGAAGAAAAAATTCAAATATTCCATTTATTTAAATTAATTAATATGGTTGATGTTTGTGGAAAATATTAATTCAAATGAGTGAATCTTATTTAAATTCAAAAAGGGTTTAAAAGAAATTTGAATCTAGATAGGACTAGGATCTTTTCACTAGTTTAGATTCTTGATTTAAAATTTGAACCACCAATCTAGATTTATCCTAAAGTGGCCGAAAATTTGGAGGAGATTTCCTCTTGAAAAAACGTTTTTAGGTTCAATGAATCTAGCCCTAAAGTTGTATGATCTTTTAGTTCAAAATTTATCCAGAAAAATAATTATTAATTATTTTTCAAGAAGGAATTAAATTTTGAAAAGGATTAGACTTCTATATAAAGGCTAGGAATTCTTGAGAAACCAATTTTTGATAATTTTCAAGGGGGAAAACGTTTTTGTGAGTGAAAGAAAAAATAATTTGGGTTTCTTCCACTTCATAAAATTCGGCTATCTTGTGAGAAAGAAAAAGAGATAAAATTCCATTGAATCAAAACTGTGAGGAAGGTTAAACCGAGTGATAATTTTCATAGGAGGTTAACCGGTTCCTGTTTTGTAGTTTTAAAGAAAGAAGTTGGATCGTATTCTCAACGAGGAACATCGGAATTGAGAAGGAGGGATCTAGACTTCGGAAAGCATTACCGGTCGATTGGATTCATAGAACGTGTGCCCACACACACTCTGAGACGTGGAACTCGAGAATAGTAGAGAAGACACGTTGGTCAAACTCTCTAGTGATTCCGGAATCCGAGAAATAAGGTACGCTTGATCATGAATTTAATTTATTGTTATATGCATCATGAGATTCTTTTCGAAACGGCATAAAAATTTTAAAACTTCCGCTGCGCCGTAACTCCGATATCGGATCCGTTTTTTCCAACATATATATGATTTTGTGTGAATGAAAATAGGAATAGGAGTTAATGATGGGCTGCTGCATGCATAACACACAGGTTTGGCCGCCTATGGGATTATAGTTAAAACCTTTAATGTGGCAAAAGTTATTTAAAAACATACGAAATAGACATACGACGACGGTTTTTGGGAAAAATGGTCGTGGTTAATGTTAGGGTTAGACTTCGTCTTCCCATTACATCGTTAGCCTTCAAATGTTTGTCGAACGAACGATGAACTTTCGGTTCAAATCTATAATATCTTCACATATTTGGGCCGGACCCAGCTTATGATATTGCTTCATTTAATCATGAACGATAATCATCCATATAATTGGGCCGGACCCATTTTATGATCTTAACTCGTTCCATCACTAATTATGATCGTTCGATTCGAATGCTGAATCGATTAGTTTAAACCTGATTTGGCATATATGAAATCTAACATAAGCCATGAATGGTGTATGTACAAGGCTTAGGCCTTGTTTCTCTTTCATCATTCGTCATTCGTGCTTAATGAAAATTGTAAAGGATATTCCTCATAACCGTCAAGTCTACTATTGATAATGACGTGTCAGACCTCTTATGGAAACTGACAAACTCATTATTGGCACTGACGTCATATCTATAACTGCTAAACCATGATCTGAGATTAAGGTTCACTTCGGTAACCGTCAAATTTGGATCATAACTGACATACTCACACGTGTCCCTAAGGACAACAAACGGAAACCGCTCACAACCTATTACGGGTTCAAACCCATTGATCTTCCTCTATAAATAGAGGAAGACCCCCCTTCAGACAGAGAGGGGGGGGGGGGGGGGGGGAGGGGGGTGGGGGCTTTTTCTGATTTTAACATACAATTACTCTATCAAAATTTACTTAGAAACTGTAACCTACTGTATTTGTGAGCAATCATACATAGCGAAAAAGACCACATTCACAGAGGACGTAGCACACATTTGACGAACCTCTCTAATTTCGGTGTTGTTGATTCTCTTATCTTTTTTCTTATTTGATTATTTCAATACTATAATGCTTTGTGAATTTCATCAATGATTTCCAAGGGCCCAATCAATTGTTTGTCTTATTTCTTTTACTAACTCATGTTAAAAATTTGACGGTAGATTCCCAGCAGCTACAGTTTGGCGCCCACCATGGGGCCTTTGGTCATCCTACATCGGATATTCATACAACATTCATGGCAGACGAACGTGAACAGTAGGAGGAACTTTCACAGGGAAGCCCTGTTAATCACCTAGAAGCTTCTACGTCAGGAGCAAATACTCGAATCGCTAATCTAACGTGATTGGTAGAAGAGCTTACTCGGAAGCACAACACCCAACAAAGCCAAATGGAAAGCATCAGCGCGGAAATCAAAGTTATCAAGAACCAGTTGACAGCTATCAACACCCAGGCCACCTATTCATATTACTACAACCCTTATGCTGGGTATTCAGCAGGGGCAAGCGCTGGGGGCTGGCAGCATGCTATGCCTTACTATCCACAAGGGGTGTGGAATACGACGCATAGCACAGTGACCCTAATGCAGCCCCTGTCCACGCTTGGGAACACACTTTCAGGCAACAAAAGGCGAACACAATAGCAATAACATCCAGCACATGGATCCGATTCGAGAAGACACGCCACCTCAACATGGCATTCAGCACCTGACTTACCAACACCACCAGAGTGTCCCGTACCATCAGGGACGATGAATGTTGAAGAAATGATGAGAAGTTTTATGTTCGAGGAAATGAGGATATTTGAAGCACAGATGGAGTAACATTTTTCATCACAAATACACAGAGCTACTACATCAACACCGGAGTTCGATGATCTCGCTCGGGGTGTCCGAGAGACGCCCCTTACAAAGCGAATTACCAACACCATCATCTAAAGTTTGGAAGCATTTTCTTTCTAAGGTTCGACGGAATGTCAGACCCTCATGATCATCTACTAAAGTACAAACATGTCGTTCAATCGACGAACATTCCGACTGGTATGCTTGATGACATGATGTGCAAACTTTTCGCTTAGAGCCTCAAAGGAGCAGCCCTGAGATGGTTTTACAATCTCCCACCAGAATTAATTGATTCATTTGATGAGCTTGCGCTCGAATTTATGAGAAGTTATTATGTGCATATTCAATCCAGAAAAACCACCAAGGATCTATGAGGCGTGGTTCAAGGACCGCACGAATCACTTTGCACTTACATCAAGCGTTTTAGCAAAGCCATTTCAGAAATCTCTGGATTGGACAATGGAACAGCGAGGGTAGCATTAAAGAAGGGATTGAGACATAAGTCTTTGTTCAAGAACGTGATATGCGCCAGATATCCACTAACAATCCAGGACGCCCTACACCGAGCAAAAGGATTCACTAGTAAAAATTATGGATTACACGACGGTTTTTACTGTCGTGTAAAGTTTACACGACAGTTACCCAACCGTCGTGTAATCCAGTATCGTGGTAGATAATACGACGGTTATATTACTATCGTGGTATCTCAATGTTACCGACGGTTAAAATCATCATCGAAACAAGGTACACCGTCGTGTTAACAAGTAATGTGGAGATATTACACGACGGTCCGACCTAGAACCGTCGTGTAATATGACACATTACACGACGGTTCATACATTACATGACGGTTCTAGCTCGAACCATCGTGTAATGTGCCGCATTACATGACGGTTCTCTAAAAACCGTCATGTAATATTGTAATAGGGCCACATTAGACGACGGTTCTAGCTAGAACCATCGTGTAATGTGCCACATTACATGACGGTTTTCTAAAAACCGTCGTGTAATGTTGTACTATGGCACATTACATATAATATGGCACATTACACGATGGTTCTAGGTCGAACCGTTGTGTAATGTGGTATGTAAAAAAAAAAATGGGGTTGTTTAGTAATTTCCCACGGGTGGTCTAACCTGTATGTTATCCAATGCACAATCCAAGATAATAAACTAATTGGTAAATTGATAAAATTTAAACTAATTAATTAAAATGCATATAATTACGATTAAAAAAAATTAACATATTAAAATTGACTTACATGTTCATTAGCTCAATAAAATCATCTCGTTTCTTCTCTCAAATAGGATCAAAATAAAGGATGAGGTCCTCCTATGGGTCAATGACTCTCAAAACCCAATGTCTCCCTCTGTTATGTAGCACAAGATAAAGCCATCCTTTTGGTGTGTCACGTAAAAAGCTGATAAGACTGCCGGCTCGCTCTCTCAGGCCAGCATCTTCAGTATCTGTTCTCACCGGTGAGATCAAGGTTGGAGAGACAAACGTAAACTTATCAGCTTACCCGTTAATCCTACATAGTTCCTCCAAATATCTGCATAAGCGTATCAAAATTGTTACTATACCTGACATATAGAAGAATTTCCAGATAAAAAAAATTTCAAAGATAGAATGTCGTACCTCATGTAGACTAATATATAATTTACATTGATTTCTTGTAAATTAATGAACTCATAAATATCTTTAAAGCTCAGAAAGATAGGCATTTCAAAAGTCATAATCATGAATGGTATTGGGACCTCAATCTGATTACCTTGACGCATGTAACTATGTGCATAATAAGCCAAAGGCCTCATCGCCATGTTCATATTATTAAAGTCAAACAAAGGTTATTGTTGTTGCACACGTTGTTATACCTCAGTCCGAGAGTCGATCGTTTTATTTCCAAGGTTTTATTGGCGTTTTTTTTTTCTGGCAGCTGCTGGGTCAGGAACGTGACTAGGCCCTCGACTCGCCTTGTTCATACTCGTGTCGAGCTCAACTAATCTTTTAGGCCAAGCAATAAACCCATTAATAACTTCCTCCACAGTGGTTGCCTCGTACGTCGGTATAGGTAATGGTGATTTTTTTAATTTGGCACATTGATTGACACTCGCACGTTCCCTTCACCCAGTGGAATCCCATGCACTGTATCGGTGGGAAGGATCTCCAACCATACTTTTCCAAAAGCAACAAGCAACTGTCCACCCTACACTTCATCGAAAATATAGAGCTTACACTCCTGACTGTCGACCGGCATGATTGGCGGATCAGAAACTCCATGTTGTTTTTCTTGGGCAGAGCAACTAGCCTTAAAGCTGTTGTGTTGGTCCATGGTTGGCACATTGTTGGGATCAACCGATGGCTCCACATCTTTGTTCGCACCTAGACCACGCACCAACGCCTTCGCCCGTCAAAACCTGGAGAGGGATTTTTTCTTCCGTATTACTATTGAAAGCCTTTTTCTATTTGCGGTATCGATGATTTTGTGGTAAGAATCTCCTATGGCCAAGGTAAATGGTTTTCTTACCATTCTTCAATTGGATGGAAGATGTTTCTTTCATACAAACGGGACAACTGATAGAACTCTTGACTGAATAACCAGATAGATTTTCATAAGCAGGAAAGTCATTAATTGTCCACATCAACATTACATGGAGTGTGAATGTCTCTTGATGGTAAGCATCTCTAACTTTGATCGCTTTTTCCCATAAGCTCTTTAGATCATCGATTAGTGGTGCTAAGTACACATCAATGTCATTCCCTGGTTGTTGACGATCAGATATCAATAAAGTCAACATCAAGAACTTCCGTTTCATGCTCAACTTCGGAGGGAGATTGTAGTTGACAAGTATGACGGGCCAAGTATTATGCCTACTACTCATATTACCATGTGGGTTCATTCCGTCTGCCGACAAACCAAGACGTAGATTACATGGTTCTGCACTAAATTCAGGATGATCAGCATCAAAGGTCTTCCATTGTGGTGCACGGCTGAATGTCTAAGCATGCCATCTTCAATGCGTTTATCATAGTGCCAAGTCAAATTCTTGGCATGATCGGCATTACAGAATAAAAGCCACAGACGCGGTGCCGGAGGAATGTACCATAACACCTTTGCCGGCATACCTTTGCTGCCATTCGTTGGATTCTTGCCCTTCTTCCATCTTGACTCGTTACAAACCGGACATTCATCCAAATCCTCATAGACATTTCGGTAAAGGGTGCAATCATTTGGACATGCATGAATTTTTTCATATTCCATTCCCAAAGTGCTCAACGTCTTCTTAGCTTCGTATATACTAGCGGGTATTTTATTATCAACTGGTAGAACCTCTCTTAGAAATTTTAAAAGAGCCGTGAAACTAGAATTTGTCTACCCTCCCGATACCTTCATGTTCCATAATTTGATCAATGCAGACAATTTCGTATATTTACTAAACCCATCATACAAGGGCATCTCGATATCATTCATCATTGCTTCAAATAACTCCGGACGATGCACAAACTATTCTTCTAAATCATTAATCATATCGAACAAATTATCTCCTGCATCTTCCTCAACAATAGGTTCTTTTACTTTGTTCTTCGATGATGGATTAAAACATATTTCTCCATGTAAATACCATGTTTGGTACGAACAAATAATCCCACGGGCAAGCAAATGTCTTCTAACTTCATCAACTGAATGAGATATATGATTTCCACAATCCACATAAGGACATCGAATCTTATCATTCTTCATGTGAGTTTTTGCAAATGATAAAAATTTTTCAACACCATCTCGATATTTTCTAGTCAATCTATTAGTCCACATCCATGATCCATTTCCAAGAACCTGACCTAAATCGATGTTAAATATATCATATAATTTATTCAATAACCAAGTTTTTGCATTTAAAAATACAACATATTAAGGTATTGAAAAAAATTCAACAAATCATATTTAAAGAAGAAAAACAAACGAGAATATATACAATTTTAGATATCTACAATAATTCGTCAATAAAAATCAAATAACTAAAAAGAAGAGTAAGTAATAATCACTATACTTATAAATAATTACTATACGCGAGTGTTGGTTTCGCAGTGGAGGAGACGTGATTTCGCAGGTCTCTGTGATATTTTTTGTGGCTGTGCGACAGTTCTGTAAGATAAAATCAGTGCTGCTGCTAAAGATACAAAAATTAGGAATACATGATGGGATTTTAAAAAACCGTCGTGCAATCGTAGATATTACACGACGGTCCCATACACGACGGTCCCATGGGACCATCATGTAAACCTAAGTTTACACGACGGTTCTGAGGGACCATCGTGTAAACTATAGTTTTACATGACGGCTCTAACGAACCGTCATGTAAACCTCTGTTTACACGACGGTTTTTTGAAACCATCGTGTAACCTCTATCATATAATCCATCTTTTGTAGTAGTGATTTATCGAATTGAAGGAGGAAAACGAGTGTGTCGAGCATGATTTGGCTTGAACAAGGGATGAAGTAGCGAAGGTTCATGAATGAACATGGCCAGTACGACGAATCATGGGGGCTAGACTTATAGCAGAGAGACTGTGACTGCAATCAAGTCTCACAGAAGAAAATCCATAGAGCTGATTGTAATGATCCTACCCGACGATCCCATTGAACATTCGATCACATTCGACAGTAGTGAGGCAACCAGCCTCAGCAGACCTCACGACGATGCGTTGGTTCTTACTTTGAACTTGTCAAACTGTGAAGTAGGTCGAATTCTTATTGACAATGGGAGTTCAGCGGACGTTCTTTTCCTCTTGACCATGAGGGAAATGGAATTGTCTGAGTTGGATATCGAGAGTTCAATGACAATTTTAACAAGTTTTAACGGAGAATCGACCACAGTTGTTGGCAAGATTAAGCTTCCTGTTTATGCAGTAGGAGAGAACAAAATAACTAGTTTTTTAGTTTTAGACTGCCCATCTGCCTACAACATCATACTTAGTACGCCGTAGATTCATGCTATGAAGGCAGTACCATGAACATACCATTAGAGAATAAGATTTCCAACAAAGAGGGGGATACGAGAAATTAAAGTAAGCTAGGAAGTTGCTCGAACATGCTACCTTCATTCTATGAAGATGAAAAAGAGCGATTGCTTATAGCAACTAGAGATGAAGCAAAAATCGAATGGTCATAAACTTGTCAAGCAGAAAAGGAGAAAACTCCGAATCGAACAAAATCAGATTGTTAACGAAGAAGTACGTAAATTGATCGAAGCTAGATTCATAAAGGAGGTACAGTACCTAGATTAGCTGGCTAACGTCATCATCATCAAAAAGAAAAATGGCAAATGGAGGGCCTGTATCGACTTTACCGATCTAAACAAAGCTTGCCCGAAAGATAATTTTCCGTTGCCACACATTAATCGATTGGTTGATGCGATTGTAGGCCATTGCTATTCTCGTTTACGGATGCATTTTCTGGATATAATCAAATTCTCATGCATCCGGATGACTAGGAAAAGACTGTGTTCATTACAGAAAGGGGGATCTATTGCTATAAGGTAATGCCATTTGTGCTGAAGAATGCTGGAGTGACATATCAGAGGCTCGTAAACGCAATGTTCGCTGATCAACTCGGCGGAACAATGGAGGTTTACATAGATGACATGCTTGTCAAATTGCTGAAGGCTGATGATCACATTGGGCACTTGTCAGAAAGCTTCAAAGTACTGCAGCAGCACAACATGCGCTTGAATCCATCCAAATGCTTTTTCGACATTTCATCCGGAAAGTTCTTAGGCTATATCGTCATGCAGCGAGGCATCGAAGCCAATCCAAACCAGATATGAGCGATCATGAACATGCCATCCCCGAGAAACAAACGAGAGATTCAGAAGCTGACTAGCCGAATCGCAGCACTGAACAGATTCATTTCTCGATCAACCGACAAATACCAACCCTTTTTCAAATTACTTAAGGGGAATAAGAAGTTCGAATGGAACAAGCAATGTCAGCAAGCATTCGACGAGCTTAAAAGGTATATTTCAACCCCTCCTATCCTGGCTAAACCTCTAACTAGCGAGAGTTTGGTTTTATACCTAGCAGTTACAGAGGATGCAATTAGCGCTGTCCTAGTCAAAGATATGAACGACGAGCAACCGGTTCATTATGTCAGCAACTCGCTACTTGATGTTGAGACAAGATAACCAGTGGTTGAGAAGTTAGCCCTTGCACTCGTTACTACCACTCGAAAATTAAGGCCGTACTTCCAATCTCACTTGGTCATTGTGATGATGACTTACCCCCTGCGAGCCATTCTTCATAGTCCAAACTTATTTGGACGCTTGACGAAGTAGGCAGTCAAGTTGAGCGAATTCGACATCGAGTACCGGGTCCGAACTAGCTTGAAATCACAGGTACTTGCTGACTTCATAGCCAAAATAACTCCTGATCCTTCAACGATGAGCGTTCAAAAAGAAGACTGGTGGACACTTATGGTTGACGGGCCATCCAATGTCAAAGGTTCTGGCATGGGAGTGTACTGTAGGTCCCTCGATGGTAAGGTAATAGAACAGTCGTTCCGTCTTAGATTGAATGCCTAAAAAACGAAGCTGAATACGAAGCCTTGATCGCTGGGCTGAGGTTGGCAAAGATACTAGGGGCTCGTCATTTAAAAATTCAAAGCGACTCACGGCTCATTGTGAATCAAGTGCTTGGAGAATACACAGTGAAAGATACCAGAATGGAGGCTTATCTAAGCATTGTTTGTTTGCTGTTGAAGAATTTCAAAGACTATACGATCCGGCAGATCTCAAGGGACCTAAACACCCAAGCGAATGCCTTGGCTATATTTGGTTCATGTTTGAGCCAAGCATACGTTGAAGTATTCTTATTGGCTTTATTGAAGAACCGAGCATCAAAGTCGAAACAATGATCGCGTCAGATAAAGCTGGAGAAGACTGGAGAATGCCCATTGTAGCTTATTTGAAGGAGGGACTGCTACCAGAAGATAAGCAAGAGGCGCGAATGATCATAATGAAGGCTTCAAGATTTTCATTGATCAACAACATCCTTTTTTGTCATTCGTTTAATGGCCCCTATGTTTGATATCTGGACGAGAAAGAAGTCACATACGTGTTGAAGGAAATCCATGAAGGCGAATGTGGGAATCATTCTGAGGGAAGGTCTCTATGCAACAAAGTCAAGCGACAAGGCTATTACTGGCCAACCGTGCTCCAAGACAGTGAAGACTTTGTCAGGCAATGTGACAAATGCCAAAGACATTCCCCAGCATTTCATCAGTCCGTAGAATGACTATCGAGCATTGGATCTCCTCATCCTTTTATGAAGTACTCGATGGACATTATCGGGCTATTACCAAGAGTGAGCTATTAACGGAAGTACCTGCTTATACTCACCAATTACTTCACAAAGTGGGTCGATGCAGAGGCGTATGCAGATATAAAGGATTCGGACATTGAAGGATTTATTTGGAAAAATATAATTTGCAGATTTGGCTTGCCTTAGGAGATAGTCCCTAACAATGTGTCTCAATTCATTTCTGGTAACTTCAAAAAGTTCTGTCAAGGATGGAAGATTAAACTCAGCTTCTCTACCCCGAGGTACCCCCAAGGAAATGGACAAGCTGAAGCAACCAACAAGACAATAGTACAGAATTTGAAGAAGAATCTCGAAGCTTGAAAGAGAAGATGGGCGGACGAACTTTATGGAGTACTTTGGGCATACAGGACTACCGCATGAAGAGCGAACGGTGAGTCCCTATTCTCACTGACTTTCGGTGCAGAAGCTGTTGTCCCACATAAATTGGTGTCCCTATAATCCAGTGACAAATGTCTTTTGAGAACGAGGATCATAACTAAGAAATGCTCAACGGAAGTTTGGATTTTCTTGACGAAAAATGAGACCGAGTGTTGCTCCGCATGGCGAACTATCAGCAATCTGTGGTGAAGTATTACAACTCAAAGGTTCGTCCATGAATTTTTAACGAAAGAGATCTCGTGCTTCGTAATGTATTCCAGAATACGACCAAACCAAATACTAGAAAGTTGGGAGCAAACTGGGAAGGCCCCTATAGGATCTTGAAGGACATCCGTCCAAGTGTTTACCGTCTCGAGATGAACGATGGTACTTAAGTTCTTCGCAGCTGGAAATCACATAATCTTCACAAGTATTACTTGTAATCTTTGAAGTTTTGTAATCTCTTTTAAAATGTTCTTTTGTAAAGGCTAGATCCATTACAACGTACGTTCGATGCCGAATCAAACCTGTAGGTCTATGCCTAAGACTATATCGCTAATTGAACTACGGTCGACTTGATCCCTAAACATTGGGTACGTAGACACTCGCATACGCTTGTACGAGTTCAGTCACAAAAATCAATCAACTTCATTATACTTCGAACTACGAATGGCTTGATCCCTAAACATTGGATACATAGGTAGCTCATCACATATGAATGAGTCCAGCTACATTTCTTAATCAAAAACGCGTTTTAAAACAAAAACACGTGTACATTTACTATGGATATACATTTTCAATTCCTTCGTATCAATCCAATTGACATAGCCTTTGACAACTATTAACTTCATGGTTAAGGTTAAAAGGTTTGACATTCGTCCATTACGAACTATGCGATTCATTATCGTATAATAATTCTTCACATCGTAGATGATCAGTGCTCAATTCAACATACAACATTCGACATTATGCATCACAATACATAAAGATAGATGGGAATAAAAAGCTTTTGATAAATTGATAAAGCATCACTATTTACAATTCAATGTTCAAAATAAAAAAAATGTTCAAAATAAATTGATAAATCATCACTACTTCTACATCTCACGGTTTTCTGAGGGATCGTCAGGAGATCCAGGCTGTGTCGACTTAGGCGCATGAACGGGTGATGAAGCTCCAGCTTCGTCAAGAGAATCCTCTTTGTGGCGACCAACCCTTTCGTGATCGTCACCATACTTACTTACATACATATGAAAATCTGAAGTAATTTTTTTTTTAAATCATCACTTAACTTAGGATGAAAACTTTCATTTTAATTACTTATACATACATATACATATACATATGCATATACATATACATATACATACTTTGTCCCTTGTAGTACTAAAACATAGTACTTAAATATTACATAGACGAAACGTAATTTTAACAAAACGCGTGGTAGCTTTACACCCATAATTTCACAGTTTTGCCATGCCACGCCCACCGCCTTGCATCAGGTATTGTTGTATGATTGCTTACCTACAGCATAAACGTAAGTCATGAGCTAATGCTCAGCAAGTACAACCATTGCACCGCAAATCATTTCATAAAAACCAATGCATGAACCTTTTATGCTTTCATTATTCATTCATAGGTTAGCGTTGGTTCTGGGCCCCTTACATAACATAAGTGTACGTACCGTGGCACGCTGCCATGGAGTGGTTGGGGCGGCCAGCCATGTCCAACTTAAACCATGGACCAAACCCGACCTTCGCGAGTCGATACGACATAAGAAATCTGTTCATCATCATTGTCATCATACATGAATCTTTCATGATCATAAACAGTTTTCAACTTGAAACCGTATTCTTACAGATTACCATCTGTTTATCATCATACTTGAATCATTAACAGTTTCTAACTTAAAACCGTATTTTACTCGTTACCGAGTGACTTATCATTAATGAGCATGCTTCGTGATGCCATATCATCATAACATATATATCATCAATATATTAGCATAACCTTGTGATGTCATACTATCATAGCATACATCATAACATTTTAACATAACTTGATCATCTTATGCTAACATACATCACAAGCATATCAACATAACTTGATCATCTTACTTCGTAAACATAACATCGTAAACATATCAACTTAACTTGCTCATCTTATAAACATTCATCATAGCATATCAACTTAACTTAATCATCTTATAAACATCCATCATAGCATATCAACTTAACTTGAACACATACTATCAATAACTCTTCATTGCATACATATCATCATGAACTTATCAAACATTTTCGTTTATGCTGTAGGCGGAGTTGTACTTACCAGTTACACTAAATCTTGAATTTAGTGCTCCACCTACCCAGGTTGTTTTCCTGTTTTCAAGGAAAATCATAGGATAAGAATAATCCTATCATAGTGTCATAATTACCCTAGTTATTAACTTATCTTAGGACAAGGGTATCAAAAACATAGCATAAACTTTAAAACTTTTCTTTCTTTTAAAACCTTGAATTCTGAAAACTCTATTTGAACTCAGTCCTTAAATTTGATCCTTTTTTAACAAATCTGTTTAGAATTTGAAAACATTTCCTTCATGAAAGTTGTAGACCTTGAAGGTTCCTACAACTTCTGTTTTAAACTTAAAATCCAGATCTAACTTTAACACACTTGTTTCTGACTTTGAAAATTCTTCGACCATTTTATTAACCTTAAAATAGGTCTCAGGTTTCTGCAAAAACAAAGGTCTTAGAGGCCTTATTTTCAAAAACTGTCCAGCTGGCCCCTAGGATTTTCCCTTCTCTACAACTTTGTAGTTTTAACTTTTTCATGATTCGGCCTCTAAGGGCCTCAAAATTATATTTCCAAATTTACTGTCCAATTTGACCCGAAACTGGGGGTTTTCATTCGGTTTTGTTTTTAGGCAAACCAACGTGCACACTACCTCAAACGGGTACCCCGTGAGCCTATGTCAATTATGCAAGCGTTACATAACCATTTCATAATCATACTTTCAGTTCTTAAAACTTTTGAACCAAAAGTCTTAATCTTTCATAAAACCTTAACTTGAAACTAGCATATCAAAACCGAATGCTAACCATTGCATATAAAACATGGTCTATGAATGATAGCAATCATAACTCATGCTTTTACATAACATCATACACTTAATTTCTCTTAACTAAAACGTGAATGAAGAGCTAGAGGTTAAAAGATTTACCTCAAGCTTCACGAGAAAGGTTCTAGCTTAGGATTTTGAGGTTTTTCTTTTTCACTAGTCCAGCACCAACCAGCCGGATTTGTTTCTCACTTTCACACTCACTTTGGCTCGGTTTCTATAAGGGAGAGGACTGAAGTATTGGCTGCAAGGTTCACTAAACAAGCATAGAGAATTATCCCTTCACCTATTTATAGATGAACAACTTGTTCTTGCTTTGCCAATTAGTCCTTTAGCAAAATCTTATTTGCTCATCAATCCTTGTGTGTTGGCCGGCCATGCTTGGCCCTAGAAGATGAGTAAGCAAAGCTATAAGACTTACTCATCAAGGCTACTAGGTGATGTGTCATGCCCACAAGATGGCTAGCCTTTAAGGTGATGATGTGTCAAAACCTTAGCTAGCCACGGAAGCGAGCCTAGGAATGCTTATTCATCCAAGCTAGGCCACGAGGTGTCCTAATCCTAAGGTGGCCGGTTTTAGGGGTGGCTTGGCAAGGCCTTGGCTTGCCAAATAAGTGCAGCTAGTGAGCTTACTCACCGAAGCTACTCCATGTGGTGTCAACCTCCCACAATGGCCGGTCATTGCATGATGAAGTGCGAGAGTTTTAGCTTGCCAAATAAGTGCAGCTAGGGTGGCTTACTAACCATAGCTAGTCCATGAGGTGTCTTGACCACATGGTTGCCGGCCTTAGGTGGTTTAGTGTGCTTGCCATTGCTGGCCACTTGAGCAAACCTATGATGCTTACTCACCAAGGCTAGTTCTTGATGTGTCTAGCCAAGGTGATGGCCGGTTCCTTAGTGTGCCACATAGAAAATCTTTGCTTGTTGATGCATCACATATAGCCAAGTAATCAAGGCTAGAATGCTTACTAAGCAAAGCTAGGTTTTTAGGTGTCAAACTAACAAAGAAACACCTATTTCCTTATTTGCTTATCAGTCCTTAAAAACATCATATTTGCTTGTAAATCCCATGAGGTGGCCGGCCATTCAATGCTAGGTGTCAAGATGACAACTTGCAACATAGCTTAGTAAGCAAAGCTATTATGCTTACTAAGCAAAGCTAAAATTGTGAGGTGTCAATTTCTAGTGCACTTCCAATTTTCATACTTTGCCTATTGGCCCTTAAGAGCAAAATATTTGCTCATTAGCCCTTGAGGTGACCGGTCCCTAAATGAACAAGTGTAAGCATATGATTGGTCAATTTTGAACCAATCAAACTTAACTTGATTCCTTGGTTTCCAACTAGGTTAACCAAATTTAAAAATCATCATAAGCTTAATTGAACTAGGAAATCTAACTAGAAATATCTGTAGTTCCATAAATTTACAAATTTATGTATCAAACCATAATTTTCACAAAATTGCACTTTGGCCCCTAAAGGCAAAAACATTTGCACTTTAGTCCTTAAAGGGTAGCCGGTTTTCATAGTGACATTTGTCATTCTTTTAAAGACGAGGTGTCACCTTTTAAGACCTTGCTTGGCTTAACTCCTAAACACAGTCCACTTTCATACTGGCTTACATATTCAGATAATGTTTTCAACCGATAACAGTATTCTTGCACTGGACCATAATCCAGAATTTATCTGAACTGCGTCTAGGGTTCTTTTAAGATTAGAAACTACTAATCAGAGAATCATAAATCATAAATTTGCCTTTCACAACAAAAAGGTCTTACATAAGTAAATTATCGAATCCTTCAATCAAGAATTCAATAATTTTACTGATAGAACATAACACATTCACATACATAGCATATAAACATAAGTAATTACAAACTTTGATTCCTAATAACAGAAATCAAAATTTGTAAACAAGCTGGTCATTACACTCTTACGGCTCGATCTCTTCGTCAACATCAGCATCAACAAAAAGTCTTTGTTTATACTCCTTAGGAATATCGTATCGAGATTTAAGAGTTGCTTTCTCGAACGCGTTCATTATTTGAGCAACAAGCGCATAGTTATCAGTCTCAAGAGTTCTGATTTTGGCTTGCGCCTCATCATATCTGTCGACCATGACCTTCATCATGTCCGACCCCTCCTTTACTGATTGCATAGCCTTATGAAGCTCTGCCATCAATTCATCAGCGCTCGTCTTGACATCTCCAAACTTTTGTTCGATGCCTAGCAGTTTCTCTACATGTTCTCTATCTCTGTCTTCAAGTTCCTTTATTCGAGCCTTCTGTTCAACAACTTTATCAGTTGTTAGATAAAACAATCTCATTGCTCGAATGTTAACCTGCAGTATAATGATAGGTTCAAACAATCACTAAAGACAATATTCAATATTGGGATCCAAATTTATAAGTTACAAATATGTACCTTTATACCCTCCCATAGAAGGTCATCGAGGTGGTTTTGAACTCGATCTTTGTTCAAAATATCAAAGTCTGCTTCCGAGAGAAGTTGACGCGTAATCCTAATGCTCGTCCCCTTGTCCTGAAGAAGACTCACCCTAGGTGGCAACTCCACCTCCACTTATTGGTCCCCTTGATGGGTAGCATGAGGTTCGACGTCCGTTTCTGGAGTCGTAACCTTCGATCTCTTGTTCCTCTTGGCTGGAACTTTTCTTTTACCTTTCTAGACTGCCTTCCTTTTCTTAGTAGGAGATGAAACAGGATTCGTTGGAGGTTCTAGAGAAGACTCGAAGATAGGCAGGGGCATGGGTTCGTAGCTTTTAGCAGCCTTTTCTGTTGCAGCGGCCTTCGCAGCTTTTCTTTTAGCAAGCAAATCTTTCGGGGAAGGAAAATCCATGTTTATCGTGTCTAGAGCAAAGTTTGCAATTAAAGCCTCTTCGTCAGTAAGTGGCTCAATGAACAGCAGAGTGCCAAAGAGTCTCCTCAACGCTCCTCTGATCACGAACTACCAATCAACCCAGGAAGGAATACGTTTAATAATACCTATTTTTAGTTCGACGAAGTCCTTCCAAATGCTCGATGCTCGAACTCTTTCAGGAATGTTTATTCCGTCCCACTCACGATGAGGCTATGCTAACAGATGCTCAAGTTTTTGCTCAAATAGAAGTGCCTTTGGCTGGGGTTTCTCTGATTCCTTACCTGCAATACAAATCGAACAATGCTTAACAACTGAGTTAAAACAATAAGAGATCTATATATCATTCGATGCTCGTTGTTCGAGACTTACTAAGAAAACCCCATAGAGGTTAGAAAGCATTTGCTAGTGTGCCCAATGACTTTTCATTCACTAGCATAAAAAAATAACGATTTTACCAATATCTATCTGTATTTTTCATCTCGCCAACCACCTGCTTCTTTCTCCTTAGATACATGGAGTATCGGCCGCGATCCTTAGAGTTTTCTTGTGGGTAATAAATTACGAGGATATCAACAACTGACAGCTCGATGCCCACTTCATCTGCTAGTACAATCAAGCCTAAGAAAACTCTCATACCATTCGGCATCAATTGTGGAATTGTCAACTGGTAGTGATGCATGCTCTTGATGAGAAAAGGAGGAATCGGAAGGCGAAGCCCGCATTCAAAGTTGTATACATAGATATCCACCCCTCTGAAACGGTGTCTGCTCACTCATCTTGAAAGGGGAGGTGATGTTGAACTTCATTTGGAAATCCGTATCGACCCCTGATGTCCGACAAGTCTTCTATTGGGGGTTAGACTTTGTCTTCCCATTACATCGTTAGCCTTCAAACGTTTGTCGAACGAACGATGAACTTTCGGTTCAAATCTACAATATCTTCACATATTTAGGTCGGACCCAGCTTATAATATTGCTTTATTTAATCATGAATGATGATCGTCCGTATAATTGGGCTGGACCCAATTTATGATCTTAACTCGTTCCATCACGAATTATGATCGTTTGATTCGAATGCTGAATCGATCAGTTCAAACCTGATTTGGCATACATCAAATCTAACATAAGCCATGAATCGTGTGTTTACAAGGCTCAGGCCTTGTTTCTTTTTCATCATTCGTCGATCGTCCTTAATGAAAACTGTAAAGGATATTCCTCATAACCATCAAATCCACTGTTAACAATGACGTGTCAGACCTCTTATGGAAACTGACAAACTCATGGTTAACTCTGACGTCATATCTATAACTGCTAAACCCATGATCTGAGATTAAAGCTCACTCTGGAAATCGTCAAATATAGATCATAACTGGCATACTCACACGTATCCCTAAGGGCAATAAGCGGAAACCGCTCACCACCTATTACGGGTTTAATGGGATCTTCCTCTATAAATAGAGAAAGACCCTCCTTCAGACAGAGGGGGGGCTTTTTTCTAATTTTAATATACAATTACTCTGTCAAAATTTACTCAAAAACTGTAACCTACTGTATTTGTGACAATCATACATAGTGAAAAAGATCACATTCAGAGAGGACGTAGCACACATTTGGCGAATCTCTCTAATTTCGATGTTGTTGATTCTCTTCTCTTTTTTCTTATTTGATTATTTCAATACTATAATACTTTGTGAATTTCATCAACAATTTCCAAGAGCCCAATCAATTGTTTGACTTATTTCTTTTACTAACTCCTGTTAAAAATTTGATGGTAGATTTCCAGCATCTACAGTTAAGAGTGTAAAAAAAAATTTTAAAATTTTCCCAGTCAACATACCACGATGGTTTTTTCCAAAAATGGTTGTGGTAAACAGTAAAATATTTTTTTAAAAATTCCCGATCAACATATCACGACGATTTTTGTATACAAACCGTCTTGGTATCTCCATGTACCACGATGAGTTTTTCAAAAGACTGTCGTGGAATATACCTAGTTACTCACCGTTTGTAACGACTCACCCTTACATAGGCCGTTACAGTTACTTATCTTACATATTAACTTAACATACTGTAACGACCCGTCCTTATGTAGGCCGTTACCATATTTATCATACATACTAGATTAACATAGTTACTTACTTATGCGGAAATAACGTACATATTTTGTTTTCTTTTTCTTTTCTTTTTTTAAAAAACCACTTGAGTAAAAACTTTACTAATTACATATTCCCAATGTAAACACATATTTATTTAGTAATTACTTTTCAAAACTGTCGTAACGTAAAATAACTTGGACTTAACTAATATTTACTTATCAAAAGTATCGTACCATAAAATAACTTTGTACTAAACAAACCATACACATATATAATTCAAAACGCATAGCAGTCTCCATTCCCACGTTTCACAGATAGCCCTGCCAAGCCTCACCGCCTTGCATCAAGAATTGCCAGTAGGAAGCTTACCTACAGCATAAACGTAAGTTGTGAGCTTTCGCTCAGCAAGTACAACCTTGAACCCGCAAAACAAACTTAATAAAGCAATGCATGAACTAATTATGCTTTCATAGTTTTGGGCCCCTTATAAGTGTACGTACCATGGCGCGCAGTCATGGAGTGGTTGGGGTGGTCAGCCCAATCCAACTCAAACCATGAACCAAACCTGACCTAGAGCAGGTCGGTATGACACATCATACTTAAAAACGTTTTCTTAAAACAGTTCTTGCTTAAAACATAATCTTCTTCTTACCATAGGAATTATTATTAGTGAACATGCTTCATGATGTCACAATAATAATAAACATACATCATACTTATCACATCAATGCATGATCTTTAAAAATATGCCAAGTTATAAAACCATTTGCCTATGCTGTAGGCGGAGTTGTACTTATAGGTAACGCTAGGTCCTGGGGTTTATCGTTCCGACAAGTTACCTTAAAAGGTTACCTCCTATTTCCAAAAAGGAAGTAAGATAAGAATCATCCTATCTTACTTTAACTTATTTCATTAAATGTTGGTACCCTAACCAACATTTATCTGTGACCCTAGATATATGTCCCCCTCATATGCTTAATAATATCCTTATTGGTTACTAAGTGTAACCTTAGGGCACAAGCCCTAATGGTAATCAAACAGTATCCTGTTTGATTACATAATGAACTTTGGGCTTAAGGCCCAATGATCTTAATATGGGCATACTATTAGGTTACTATGAGTAACCTTAGATATAGGCCCATCTTGGGTGAAAATTTAAAAAGCCTGTTGGGCTACTAAGGCCCAATAATTAAAGTGGTATCCCTTAAGGTTACCTTACATAAATATTGGACCCAAGGCCCAACATACAATATTTGTTCTTAATTAACTAGGCCCAATTAAAATTAGGTAACCTACCTGACTATGTTAGGTTACCAATTGGCTTACTTTGCTTAATTTGCTTAATTAATTCATTTCTTACTAGACTGGGTTTAATTAACCAATTAAAACTGCTTTTAAATAAAACTGTCTTGGTTTTGTAGAAATTTACTGAAAACAGTTAAATTGTCAGTGCATGTGCAGGAATTTCCTGTGCATGCACTGTTTTAAAATTCTGAATCAGAGCTTGCTATACTGATTCAGTTTTACTTTAAAATTTGTTTAGATTTTGAAAACCTTTTCTTCACAAAAGTTTTAGATATTGAAAAACCCTACAACTTTTGTGTTTTGACAAAGACCCAGTTCTGAACTTAACTTATACTTTTTCTTTATTGAATCTGCCTGGCCGTGCATATAGGTCTGGGCGGTCTAGGCACGGGTTTTCATAAAAACGAAGGCCTTTGGAGCCTTATTTTCACAAACTGTCCTATTATCCCCTAGAATTTTCAATTTCCTAGAACTTTTCTGTTTTGAGTTTTCTATAAAGGCCTCAAATGACCGTTTCCAATTCACTGCCCAGTTTTCACCCGAACTGGCAGTTCTTGGTTTCGGTTCGCTCTCACGTAAAATTACGCACATCCTACCTCAAACGGTCGCAACCATGAGCCTACGTCAAGCATGCAGCGTATAATCTAATGTTCTCTTACTCGTTCATTCAATCTCATTCATACAATTATTTTATCAAACCCATTTGGTGAAATTCACCAAACTTGGGTTTTCTAGGGTTCTCTAGGGTTTTCTAGGGTTTTCTTGAACCTTAGTGTAATAACTAGAATTTTACAACGTCACAATTTCTTAGAAATTTAAACTGTACCACGAAGATATTTATGAAAAGCCCGGTTTAGGGTTTTTATTCAGAATTGTGAGTTCTTATGCTTTTATAAGACTCAAAAATGATTGCTTAGTTATGTAATAACCGAAAATTTATACGGACTCATGATTTCCTTGTACATAAGAAATCTATGCTCGTATTATGTGTTTTTGTAATGTTTCATGAAAATTATGAATATCAATACGAAATTCATAATTTTATTAGTAAATGTTTGAGTTCTCATTTAATTAGCTATGAGACTCAATAAGCAATTTGCTGAGCCAAGCAAGTAACCTTTTTGGTAAAAAGGGGTACAAAAATGTTATGATTTTATGTTGGTCAAAACTTGACCAAGAAAGTCAACGAAAGTCAATGTTGACCAAGAAAGTCAATGTTGACCAAGGAAGTCAAGGTTGACCCGATAGGTCAAAGATTGTTTGGAAAAGTCAACTATGTGACGATAATGAAGTATGATGAACGGTATAGGAAGTATACTGCGAAAAACCATTTTTCTGATAAAATGGAACATGTTATTTTTAAAACCACCATAGAATAAAATCAAGCACATTAAGTAGGTAATTAAGGGCCTAAGAGTTCTAAGCGAAAAGAGAATTTTTCGTACAGTCTATTTTTAAACAGATAAATTTTGGACTGCAGTTAGCAGCCAGTACTGTGTATTAGTGAACACAGTATTAGAAATATCTGTGTAGCTCAAAAATGGATTGCATATAGAAGAAAAGAGCCAAACAAGGCCTTATGGTGATGACATCACCTTATCCACAAAGTATGACATCATAATTGAATTTAGGAATTAAAGGAAATTAGAAGAATTCTTTGGAAGGTTCTAGACACTTCATGGCAGGCCACCTAGCATGTTTTTTTGTGCAAAATTGTGATTTTTGAAGGACTAAACTAGCAATTTTGTGAAGTTTCAAATGCCTATAAATAGGTGAGCCATTTGTTCACAAAAAAAAATCAGAAAATTTGGCTAGATGCTGTCCATTTTCAGCTCCAAAAACCGTCCCTAGGCAGCCAAGAAAATCAGAGCAAAAACCAAAATCCAAGTGTGAGGATTAGTGGGTAAGATTAGGATTTCACTTAGAAACCAAGGAAAAGAGTTGGAAAATTTTTGGAGACCCATTTGGCCAAGGGTGCCGAACTGTAGGGAGCTGGAAAAGGGTGAGAAAAACTGATTGGGAACAAGGGGGAGTGGTCAGATTTTTGGTGAAAATCAGCAGCCAAAAGAAACCAAAACTTTCGGGTAGGCTAGGGGGAGGCCGAATTCACCAAGGAGCCAAGGAAAGGAGAAAATTCTTGGAACCAAACCCTAACCATTCTTAGGGTCAAGAAAGGTAATCTCCCATGGCCTTAAGCTTTTTCAATTTGGTTCAATTTGAAATTTAAATGTATTTCAAGTTGATGGTTGTAAGAGCATAAGCTCTAAGTTTATTTTTGACCTAGTTAGATTATGTGCTTGATTAGGAATTTAAGGGTGGTTTGCTTATGATTTTGAGCTATGGTTTGAATTATGTTTATGTTGGTTGATTAATAGGGTTGCATGATAGAATATTTAGTGAGTTATATGTTCCCCCAAATCTGTTTATGCTTGCTGTAAAAAGTAGGTTAGGGTACTAGAATGAATGTGCATGCCAATGGTTTGATGAAAAGCCAAAACCAATGCAAACCCTAAACCTATATGCTGTAATTTTGTGATTAACTTGCATGAATGTGTTTGGGCTTCATGTAAGTTAAATTGGGACGTTAGAAAAATGTTGTATGTTGATTCTAGGCTCCCGCTGTGGTCGGTTGAGGTAGTGTGCACGAATTAGGGCGAGAAACCAATAAAGGAATGAAAACTGCCAATTCGGGTTCAAACTGGCCAGTTTTCTGGAAAGCCAGTTTTGAGGCCCTTAGAGGCTGATTTTGGGAAAACTTAAAACATGAAAGTTGTAGAGTAGGATATTTCCTAGAGGACAACGTGCACAGTTTTTCAAAATAAGGCTCCAATGGCCTTCGTTTTTAAGAAAACCCGAGCCTGACTGTGCCCAGACCTATGCACAGCCAGGTGAGTTCAACAGAGAAAATGAGTGGGTTAGAAACCGATCTGGGTCTCGGGTTAAACACAAAAGTTTTAGGGTTTTTCGAGCTTTAAAACTTTTATGAAGAAAACTTTTCCAAATTCGGCTTTAATTTTTAAATAGAAAATTGGATTTCAAAACTGTGCAGTGAACAAGAAATTCCTACACAGGGTTTTCTAAAACAGTGCAGGAAAATGACATTTCTGCACATCCACTGATTAATTCACAGTAAGAAACTGTTCCAAAGGCAGTTTCTATTTTTAATGGTTTTTACAAAGATCCACTCATAAGATTTCAAGTTTTATAAAGATTTAGAGGAAAAGTGAAGTTAAAACTCTAAGTTTTTCCAAAAGTAAAGGTTTTGAACAAGTTTTGATGACCAATAACCGGGAGGGCACCGAGTTATTGGTTTGGGCCCGAAGCCCAAGGGTTATCCAACGTAACCCAATAGAATATTACGTATGACTAGTCGGGCCTAAAAACCAGGGTTACTTAAGAGTAACCTAATAGGATGTATTTTGTTAGGAAAAGCTTAGGCCCAAGATCAGGATTAGTAACCTAAAACTGTTATGGAATGCTTAAGTAGCCAAGGTTACTTTAAGTAACCTATCAAGTTATGATTTTAAGTATGATAAGCCCTAAGTCTTAGGGTTATCAATGATACTCGGTAAGTATCAAACAATGTTTTAGGGCGGGACATATAAGCCTAATTAAGTATGAATGTTGGTTTGGTTACCAACATTCTATAAGTACAGAATTCTTACCTACGTCCTTTGGATTAGCAGGAGATAGCCTGCCACGGTATCCTGACTTGGATCAGAACATCTTTGGACATAGTGTACGAGGTAAGTACAAACCTCACCTACAGTATGGAAAATAGTAATCTATTTTCAAGTATATGACCTGATTACATGTTATTCCAAGTTATGCCATGTTATGTTATGCCATGTTATATTATGCCATGTGATGCCATGTTATGATACGATAAGCCATGTTAAGTCATGTTAAGCCATGATACATCAAGTTATGCCATGTCTAGTTTCATGTGCATCATGATTATTAAGATCACATGTAAGGATTCTTAGTCTTGGAAATATAACAAGACTAAGACTAAACCAAGACAAGTAAGGTGTCGTACCAACCTCCTGTTGATGCAGGAGGATCATGTATGTTTCAAGTTATAATTATTAACCTTTTGTTGATGCGTGAAGGTCATGTTCATGTTTTCCAGAATAGTTAACGGCCTTGCAAACCCTGACGTTCTGAGGCTTGCGCGCTTTTGGTACGTACACTAGGGGCCCACATGTTAAACAAGATAATAAGTTCAAGTCAATAATTGGTTATAAAAGACTAATAATTAATTCATGCATGAGTTGCACGACATTGTTATATTTTGTGAGATTATGTTTGTACTTGCTGAGTGAAAGCTCATCAGTATATTTCATACTGTAGGTAAGAGGCCTGCAGCTTAATTGGTGGGCCAGGTGGATGATGCGGCGGGTGAAGGGCGGTGTGGGATACCACTACGCAAAATCTTCCGCGAAGTTATGATAAGTTTAAGTTTATATATATATTTTAAAGACAGTTATGTTGTATAAAAATTATGAGGATTTAAAGACTCGAACAATTTTGTAAGAAGTATGTATGTTTTTATCTTAGTATGTATGTATGATAAGTTTCCATATGAGTAACTGCCCTACGTAGGTTGGGGCGTTACAAGTTAAGCATACGACCTTTTGAGGAAAAATGTATAAAAACGCTATGATTTCACGATAGTCAAAGTTTGACCAGAAAAGTCAAAGTTTGATCAAAAAACCGTCAAAGTTGACCAAGAGAGTCAACGTTGACAGAATAGGCAACATTGACCCAAGAAAGTCAAAGATTGACTAGAAAGATCAATCATTTGATGATATCGAAAAATGGTAAGCAGTATGAGATAAATACTGCGAAAAACCATTTTTTTTCAAATCAGATAGTATGAATAAGTTTAAAACCACCATAGAAAAATCAAGCACATTAAGTAGGAGATTAAAGGCCAAAAGGCTCGAAACGAAAAGAGAATTTTTCGTATAGTCCATTATTAGACAGATAAATTTTGGACTGCAGTTTAATAGTCGGTACTGTGAACTAATGACCACAGTATCAACATTATCTGTTTTAGTATTAAAAGAGACTGTCTAATCAAGAATTAGGCCAAATAAGGCCTTAATGATGATGTCACTTAACTTTTGATTTATGACATCATTTTATGGATTTAATACAAAATTGGAAAGAAAGTTGGATGGTTCTAGAACTCAATGGCCGGCCACCTCACCCCCCTAAAGTGCAAAATGGTGAACTTTGAAGGACTATATTTTGCAATTTTGGAAAGTTCAAAAATCTCTATAAATAGGGGTGCTTCCTATTCACAAAAATTAGAAAACTTAGTCAAACTTTGGTCAATTTTTTCCTCTAAAAACCGAACTTGAGTGAGCTGCCAAAGAGTAAGAAAAAGTTTGGAAAATCAAGGAATTGGTCTTAGGAGTGTTCGGCATTCACTAGGAAGCAAGTTAGGAAGTTGGAAAAAATTTGGAAATCATTTGGCCATTGGTGGCCGGTTGTGTGGCAGCAGCAAAGGTGGAAGAGAAAGTGAAAGGAAAAGTGGTGAAGGGTGGCTGAAATTGTTGTGGGTGGCCGGAATTTGGTTGGAGCAACCCCTAGGTGGCTGGAAAATTTCGGGCTCATTGGGAGGAGCTAAGGCCGGCTGTACCAAGGAGAAAGGAAGAGAAAAAAAAAAATTTGGATCAAGCAAACCCGTTCTTGAATTGAGCAAGGTAAAAAATTCTCTTGAACCCTAAGCTCTCAATTCAAGTTTTAAATTAAAGATTTAAATGTATTACAAGCTGATTTGTAATGAGCATAAGCTCAATTTAATTTCTGCCTTAGGTCAGATTTTTTCTTTTAGTGTGTGCTTGATTAGTTAAGGGTGGTTTTGATTGATGTTAATTATGAGTTTTTATGTGCTTATTAGTATGATTGCATGCTAGGATATTTAGTAGGTTATATGTTCCCCCAAATCTGCCCAACAGAATACTAATGGCATGCTAGGGTGCTAGAATGAATTGTGTATGCTATGGTTGGTAGAAAACTAGAAACAAGCCAACCCTAACCCTTAAAAATGCAGTTTTATTGTTTGACTTGCATGGACGGGTTTGAGCTTCATGTGTGGCGACCAGCCCTTTCCTGATTGTCACCATACTTACTTATATTCGTACATACGAAAATTTGAACTAAATTTTTTTTTATTCTTCTTTCAAAACCATGGGTAACTTGAAGTTAAAACTTCATAAATGTACATATATATACATATACATATGCATATACATATACATATACATATTTAGTCCCATGTAGTACTAAAACATAGTACCTAAATACTACATAAACATAACATAATTTTGACAAAACGCGTCGTAGCTCCAAACCCTTCATTTCACAGTTTTGCCACGCCACGCCCACCGCCTTGCATCAGATAGTGCTGTAAGGCTGCTTACCTACAGCATAAACGTAAGTCATGAGCTATTGCTCAGCAAGTACAACAATTGCACCGCAAATCATTTCATAATAACCAATGCATGAACCTTTTATGCTCTCATTATTCATTCATGAATTAGCGTTGGTTCCGGGCCCCTTACATAACATAACATAAGTGTACGTACCGTGGCGCGCTGCTATGGAGTGGTTGGGGCGGCCAGCCCTGTCTAACTCAAACCATGAACCAAACCTGACCGTACTCGGGTCGATACGACACAAGAAATCTGTTCATCTGATCATCGTCATCATACATGAACCTTTTCATGATCATAAACAGTTTCTAACTTGAAACCGTATTCTTACAGATTACCATCTGTTTATCATCATACTTGAATCATTTACAGTTTCTAACTTGAAACCATATTTTACTCATTACCGAATCACTTTTCATTAATGAGCATGCTTCGTGATGCCATATTATCATAACATAACATCAGTACATCAGCATAACATTATGATGTTATAGTACCATAGCATGCATCGAAATATGTCTATGTAACTTGATCATTGTACATCATAAACATATCATCATAACTTGATCATCATGTAAGCATTCATCTTAACATACTTTAAAACATTTTATCATAACTTGATCATCATATGCTAATATATCTCGCAAGCATATCAACATAACTTGATCCTCATTCATCATAAGTATAACTTAATCATATTTCGTATGCATATCAACATAACTTAATCATCATAAACTTGAAAATCAACGTTTTCGTTTATGCTGTAGGCGGAGTTGTACTTACCAGTTACACTAAATCTTAGATTTAGTGCTCCACCCAGACAGATTGCTTTCCTGTTTTCACAGAAAATCATAGGATAAGCATCATCCTATCATACATCATAATTACCCCAGTTATTAACTTATATTAATACAAGGGTAATTAAAAACATAGTATAAACTTTAAAACTTTACTTTCTTTTAAAAACCCTTGAATTCTGAAAACTGTATTTGAAATCAAATCTTTAAATTTGATCTTCTTCTAACAAATCTGTTTCGAATTTGAAAATATTTCCTTCATGAAAGTTGTAGATCTTGAAGATTCCTACAACTTCTGTTTTAAACTTAAAACCCAAATCTGAATTTAACACATTAATCTCTGCCTTTGAAAATTCTTCGACCAATTTATTAACCCTAAAATTGGTCTCGGGTTTTTGTAAAAACGAAGGTCTTAGAGGCCTTATTTTCAAAAACTGTTAAAGATAGCCCCTAGGATTTTCCCTTCTCTACAACTTTGTAGTTTTGACTTTTTCATGATTTGGCCTCTAAGGGCCTCAAAATTCACTTTCCAAAATACTGTCCAGTTTGACCCGAAACTGGCAGTTTTCATTAGGTATGGTTTATAAATCTAAATAACCATAACTCATGCTTTTACACAACACCAAACTCTTAATTCTCTTAACTAAAACGTAAACAAACAGCTAGAGGTTAAAAGATTTACCTCAAGCTTCACAAGAAAGGTTCTAGCTTAGGGTTTCGAAGTTTTTCTTTTGTGCTAACACAACACCACAAAACCGGATTTGTTTCACACTTTCACTCTCACTTTGCTTCTCACTTTAGGTTCGGTTTCTATAAGGGAGAGAACTGAAACATTGGCTGCTAAGTTCACTAAACAAACACAAAGAATCAGCCTTCACCTATTTATAGGTGAACAACTTGTTCTTCCTTTGCCAAAAAGTCCTCTAGCAAAATTCTATTTGCTGAACAAACCTTGTGTGGTTGCCGGCCATGCTTGGCTCTTGGAAATGACTAAGCAAGGCTATAGGACTGACTCATCAAGGCTACTAGACGATGTGTCAAGCCCTCAAGATGGCTGGCCCTTAGAGTGATGACGTGTCAAAACCTCGACTTGCCACGGATGCGAGGCTAGGAATGCTTATTCATCCAAGCTAGGCCACGAGGTGTCCTAATTCTAGGGTGGCCGGTTTAGGGGTGGCTTGGCAAGGCCTTGCTTGCCAAACAAGCACAGCTAGTGAGCTTAGTCACCAAAGCTACTCCATGTGGTGTCAACCTCCCACAATGGCCGGTTCATTATTGATGTAGTGTGAGAGTTTTAGCTTGCCAAATAAGTGCAGCTAGGGTGGCTTACTAACCATAGCTAGTCCATGAGATGTCTTGACCCCATGGTGGCCGGCCTTAGGTGGTTTAGTGTGCTTGCCATTGCTGGCCACTTAAGCAAACCTATGATGCTTACTCACCAAGGCTAATTCATGATGTGTCTAGCCAAGGTGATGGCCGGTTTCCCTTGGTGTACCACATGGAAAATCTTTGCTTGTTGATGCATCACAAATAGCCAAGTAAGCAAGGCTATGATGCTTACAAAGCAAAGCTAGGTTTCTAGGTGTCAAACTAACCAAGAAACACCTAATTCCTTATTTGCTTATCAGTCCTTAAAAACATCATATTTGCTTGAAAAATCCAAGAGGTGGCCGGCCATTCTTACTAGGTGTCAAGATGACAACTTGCAACATAGCTTAGTAAGCAAAGCTACCATGCTTACTAAGCAAAGCTAAAATTGTGAGGTGTCAATTTCTAGTGCACTTCCAATTTTCCATACTTTGCCTATTGGTCCTTAGGAGCAAAATATTTGCTCATTAGCCCTTGAGGTGGCCGGTCCCTATGAACACAAATGTAAGCATGTGATTGGTTAATTTTGAACCAATCAAACTTAGCTTGATTCCTTGGTTTCCAACTAGGTTAACCAAACTTAAAAATCATCATAAGCTTAATTGAACTAGGAAATCTAACTAGAAATATCCATAGTTCCATAAATTTACAAATTTATCTATCAAACCATAATTTTCACAAAATTGCACTTTGGCCCCTAAAGGCAAAAACATTTGCACTTTAGTCCCTGCAAGGTGGCCGGTTTTCATAGTGACATTTGTCATTCTATTTATGACGAGGTGTCACCTTTTAAGACCTTGCTTGGGTTAACTCCTAAACACAGTCCACTTTCATACTAGCTTACATATACAGATACTGGACCATAATCCAGAATTTATCTGAACTGTGTCTAGGGTTCTCTTAACATTAGAAACTACTAACAGAGAATCATAGATCATAAATTTGCCTTTCACAACAAAAAGGTCTTACATAAGTAAATTATCGAATCTCTCAACCAAGAATTCAATAATTTTACTGATAGAACATAACACATAGCATATAAACATAAGTAATTACAAATTATGATTCCTAATAACAGAAATCAAAATTTGTAAACAAGCTGGTCATTACATCATGTGAGTTAAAACGGGACGTTAGAAAAGCGTTGTATGTTGATTCTAGGCTCCCGCTGAGTTCGGTTGAGGTAGTGTGCACAAATTAGGACGAGAAACTAAGAAACGAACGAAAACTGCCAATTCGGGTTCAAGCTGGCCAGTTTTCTGGAAAGCCAGTTTTGAGGCCCTTAGAGGCTGATTTTGGAAAAACCTAAAACACGAAAGTTGTAGGGAAGGGGTTTTCCTGTAGGACAACGTGGACAGTTTTCAAAAATAAGGCTCCAATGACCTTCGTTTTTATGAAAACCTGAGCCTGACCGTGCCAAGACCCTATACACGGCCAGGTGAGTTCAACAGGTTAAAGGAGTGGGTTAGAGACCGATTTGGGTCTCGTGTTAAACACAAAAGTTTTAGGGTTTTTTCAAGCTTTAAAACTTATATGAAGAAAACTTTTTCGAATTCGACTTTGATTTTTAAATATAAATTTGGTTTTCAAAACTGTGCAGTGAACAGGAAATTCCTGCACAGGGATTTCTAAAACAGTGCAGGAAAAGGACATTTCTGCACATACACTGACTAATTCTCAGTGAGAAACTGTTCCAAAGGTAGTTTCTGTTTTTAATGGTTTTTACAAAAAACCCGCTCATCAGATTCTAAGTTTTTATAAAATGATCTTAAAACCCTAAGTTTTTCCAAAGTAAAGAAAGAATTTTTAATCGAGTTACGTGAACCATAACCGGGAAAGGTATCGAGTTATTGGTTTGGGCCCGAAGCCCAAGGGTTATCCAACGTAACCCAATAAAAGAGTGAGAATGACTAGTTGGGCCTAAAAACTCGGGTTATCTGAAATAACCAATTGAGTTGTATTTTAGAAGGCGTAGGCCCAAGATTTAAGAATAGTTGTCCAATGCTACTTTGGATGGCTGTTTAGCCAATGCTACTTTATGTGACCAATCAAAGTACACATTAAGTGTAGTAAACCCTAAACCCTAAGATTGACCAGGATACTGGGTAAGTATCCGGCTTTGTTTTAAGAAGGGGGGGGGGGGGGGCATATAACTATGACTAGGTATGAATGTTGGTTTGATTACCAACATTCTGTAAGAACAGAATTCTTACTCTATGTCCTCTGATATAGCAGGAAATAGCTTGCCGAGGTATCCTGAAGTGGATCATCAAGTCTCAGGACATAGTACTCAAGGTAAGTACAACTCCGCCTACAGCATAGGCTTTTGTTGTATACTTGCCAAGTATGTTTGTTGTATGTGATGTGATGATGCTGTGTTTACAATATAACTATATTAAGTTCATTGTATGAGAAAAAGATATAATGTCAAGATATGAGCATGAATTATGCATAGTGGCATCACGAAGCATGTTCACTAATAAGATCAAGTATGAGACAATGAAAAGTAAGTATGATGGCAAGCAAGCTTGCCTGTGTCGTACCGACCCACGTTAGGTCGGGTTGGACTGTGGTTTGAGTTGGAATTGGTTTGGCCGCCCCAACCAAATCATAGTTGCGCGCCCGGTACGTACACTCATGATAAGGGGCCCATAAGTAAGATAAGTTAAGAATGAATACGATGGCATAATAAGAGCATAATCGGTTCATGCATATATTATGCGATGTTATGTATGTTATTATAAGTTATGTTATGATACGATGAGTTGAGTATGCTATGTAATGATATGCCATGATATGTGAGGTGATAATAATCTATGATTATGTTATTGTCGCGGATATGTATATGTTGTACTTGCTGAGCGAAAGCTCACGACTTACGTCTATGCTGTAGGTAATCAACCTACGGGCAACTGATGGTGCAAGGTGGCGAGCGGGGCAGGGCGAGCTGTGAAATGTGGGGTTAATAACCGCTACGCGTTTGGTTCTATATGTAAATTATTTCGTGTCCAAACATCGTTATATATTTTTATGCGTTTCAAGTATCCGCACTGAAAAAAAAAAAAAATTTCCACTGCTTACGCCAAATAAATAAGTACGCATGTATGTATATATGTATGGTAACGGCCTGTGCTAGGCGGGTCGTTACAGAGTTGGTATCAGAGCGGTTTCCTACTACCCAATTTCACAGTATGCCTGCCGTCGCCGCCATCATTGTAAGTGATTTTATTTTTATGAGTAAATAATTATTAAATGATTATGTTATGATAGATACGGCGTTATGGATCCCGCTGGAGCAGACGAGGATCGACGTGCTGTGACGTCTTTCTACGAGTCGCATCCGATGATTTTTGATGGGACGAGACGAACAGTGTCGTTAACAGCATGGCTATACCACATGGAGCTGATTTTCCGTCTATGTCATATAGAGGAGCGACTACAGGTTTCGTTAGCCAGTCGGTGTCTTGCTGTAGACGCTCGACTATGGTGGATGACGATAGGAGAGGGATCGATGCCGAGTCGTACCTGGGCGTATTTCCATGCGTTGTTAATCGCACGTTTCGGACCGCTACCGGACGAGGGTGCCGGTGTACCTCATCGCGATCCTGCGATGTATCGGGATATGTATCATGCCCGATACCTTAGTTTTTCAGTAGTGTGGCACGCCTACCCGCAGGAGCCCATGAGCCACTACTGCAGGCGGTTTCAGGAGGAGCTGTTGCCTTACATCCCCCGGGACTTGGCTAACCCGGGGATGATTTCACTACAGACTTTCCGGGACGGTTTGCCTCTGCAGATCCGCCAGTACGTTCCCATGCCGTTGCTTGAGACGACGGTGGGGAACATGATAGAGGATATTATGGGGGCCGAGGCCGTGGTACAGGCTATGCAGGCCGCTGGGGTCGCAGAGGGTCATCAGGCACCGGTTGACGACGCTGGGATGGGAGAGCCGTTTTTCGGGCCTGGTCCAGTTTTTCCCGAGGACCCAATTCCAGCCGAGCCAGTACAGGCGGTGCCGCCCCAGGACGCCGAGGCTGACGAGGTCGGGGGTGATTTCGACCCCGATGATATTATAGTTGTTCCGGAGGATCAGCCGGAAGACCCCCCCGATCATCGATATTTCTAGCTGTGATGAGGAGGACATGGAGCCGGAGCCAGAGCATGAGGACTGGCTCGCGGATGATGAGGAGGATATGGAGTCAGGACCGGAGTTTGAGCATGAGGACTGGCTAGAGGAGGATTTTGACGAGGACCCTGAGGAGATTTTATTTCACGACGGAGATGATGACTTAGACTCCGACGCGTCCTCAGTAGTTACGGTCGAGCATATAGATTAGGCTAACCCTGTATATATTTTTATTTTACGACTGATATGTACTAGCTTATATTTTTGGATGATAGCCTTGTACTGATGTATGATGGAAAAGTGTTAGACACTTCCATCAGAAATGTTGACCCTATATGTACAGAAATCGTATCAAAATGTATTTACAAGATTGTGAATATAATGTACTTTTTGTATTATGATACAAAAAGGAAAGTTCAAGTATGAAATATTATGATATGATGATGAAAGGCATGTTACGAGTTGTTATATGCCATGATACGATGATAAAGTTATGATATGAAGTATTATGTTATGTTATGACGAGAAATATATGAAAGAAGGGATATTCCTGGTATGATAATATCTTTTCTTATGTTTTGATAGGATCTAGAGAAAATGGTTCGTACACGCCGAGCAGTACCTGAAAATCCGCCAGAGCCGGATCTCGCAACCATTGTTGCAAATTTGCAACGGCAGCTGCTGGAACAGCAGCAAGAGACAAATAGACTGCGAGAGCAGTTAGTTCAGATGAACCAGAGACCTCGGGCTGATGAGGTTCCTCTTCAACAGAATAGGGTGCCTCCGGTACCAGGAGTCCAACCGGAAGTACAACAAGAAGGTCTACGGAATGTTGAGATTCCGGTAGCACCTGTTGGAGTTCCAGTAAACTTACCACCAGTACGGGAAGATTTACTATATGTGAGATTCAGGAGGATGAAGGCACCTGAATTCGAAGGATTGATGGATCCGATAGCTGCGGATAATTGGTTGATTGATATCCAAGTCATCTTGGACTTCATGAGGCTGTCGGAACAGGAAAAGGTTCTCTGTGCTTCCTTCGCCCTTAAGAAAGACGCCAGACATTGGTGGATGACTGTTCAGATGCGGCGAGATGTTACCACCATGAGCTGGCAAGATTTTATGACAGAGTTCCGCACCATGTACTACAATAGGGAAATTCTAGCAGCCCAGCAGGATGAGTTTGCCAGCCTGAAACAGGGATCAATGACAGTAATGGAGGCTGTCAAGAAGTTTGAACAGTTGGCCCGGTTGTGTCCGGAACTGGTTCCCAATGAAACAGAAAAAGTTAGAAGAATGATGAAGATGTTCCGGACAGATATTGTCAAGCAAGTTAGCGCTGGCAATAGCCCACCTACCCTGGTATCTGACTGCGTAAGTCGTGCGATAAGAGCCAAATACTGGATAAACCAGGACAAGGAAGCAAGGGCTCAAATCTTCAGGGCAAAGAGGGATGAAAAGGCCGTGGTAAAGCCGACACAGCCCCGTCAAAACTTTGAAACGCCCCCCAAAGGACAAGTCAGTAACCCTGCCCAAGGTTCCAAACAGTTTGGGAGGAACAAGAGAAAAGGAAATTTCTCGGGTCAGGGACAACAAAAGAATTACCCTAAAAAAAGGAACAATAGAGGAAATGAGGGTAATAACACTGACTACCCGGCATGCGCCAAGTGTGGAAGGAAACACCCGAGAATCTGTAGAATGGGGTCGAATGCCTGCTACCTGTGTGGCAAGGAGGGGCATTATGCAAAGAATTGCCATCTGAATAACCAAGGCCAGAATCCTCCGTACCCGAGCCGAAATGCAAACAGTCAGTTGCATGCAGTCCAAACTAGGCTTGAAGGACCCTCAATCACACAAGGCAGATTGGAGGCTCCTGAACCTCAAGCCAGGATCTATGCTTACACCAGGGGTGATGCTGAAGCTGGAACTTCACATGTGGTGACAGGTCAGATTTCTATCGCCACCTATGATGCTATCGCCTTGTTTGATTATGGAGCTACTCACTCATTTGTATCCCTGGAGTTCGCCCAGAAGTTAGGAAGAGGTGTGAATAGTTTAGATCAGCCCTTTAAAACCTCTTTGCCGTCCGGAGAGATTTTGTGGTCCAATTTTTGGATACGAAATGCTTCCGTGACTATCTGTGGCCGAGAATTGTTTGTAGATCTCATCGCGATCAAGCTGCAGGATTTCGATGTGATCTTAGGAATGGATTTCTTAGGCAAATACAACGCCAAGATCGACTGCAGAAAGCGTTGTGTAACATTCAATCCGTACGGAAAGGAGGAGTTCAGTTTCTACGGGCAATCTCAGAATTCAGCAACTAAACTGGTTTCAGCGATGAAGGCTTGGAAAATGTTAGCTAATGGCTGCCAAGGATATTTAGTTAACATGGTGGATAAAGATTGTGAAGTGGAATTGGCACCGGAAGATGTTCCCATTATAAAGGAATATGTGGATATCTTTCCGGAAAACTTACCAGGACTTCCGCCGGAACGCGAGATTTCGTTCGAAATCGAATTGCTGCCTGGAGCTGCACCGATATCGAAAGCGCCTTATCGTATGGCACCTGCCGAGCTTAGGGAACTGCAAGTGCAGTTATAAGAATTGCTGGACAAGGAATTCATCCGACAAAGTTACTCTCCATGGGGAGCACCAGTGTTGTTTGTAAAGAAGAAGGATGGATCACTACGAATGTGTATCAACTACCGTGAACTTAACAAGATTACGATCAAGAACAAGTATCCCCTTCCGAGGATTGACGATCTTTTCGATCAACTTAGGGGAGCGGTAGTATTTTCGAAAGTCGATCTACGATCAGGCTACCATCAGCTCAGGATCAAGGAGTTAGATATCTCCAAGACGGCTTTTCGAACACGTTACGGGCACTATGAGTTTTTGGTTATGCCATTTGGGCTAACCAATGCCCCAGCCGCATTCATGGACCTTATGAACAGAGTATTCAAAGAATATATGGATAAGTTCGTCATTGTTTTTATTGACGATATTTTGATATACTCAAGGTCCAAAGAAGAGCATGAGCATCACCTTAGGTTGGTGATGGAGACGTTAAGGCGAAATCAACAATATGCCAAATTCACAAAATGTGAATTTTGGCTGGAAAAAGTCCACTTTTTAGGTCACGTAGTGTTGAAGGAAGGATTTCAGTAGACCCTGCTAAGGTCGAGGCGGTTAGTGCATGGCCAGCACCCAAAAATGTTACGGAAATAAGGAGTTTCCTTGGATTAGCTGGCTACTACCGACGGTTCGTCGAGGGATTCTCCAAGATCGCTACACCCCTCACCGCTCTTACCCATAAGGAAAAGAAATTTGAATGGACTCAGAAATGTGAGGAGAATTTTCAAGAGCTCAAGAGGAGATTGACAAGTGCGCCTGTGTTGATAATTCCTGATGTAGATGCAGGAAATTTTGTGATCTATAGTGACGCTTCTAAAAATGGATTAGGAGCCGTCTTAATGCAAAATGGGAATGTAGTTGCCTACACATCCCGACAGCTGAAGATTCACGAAAGGAATTATCCCACGCATGACTTGGAGCTCACGGCAGTGGTTTTCGCACTTATGATCTGGAGACACTACTTGTATGGGAACAAGTGTGAAATCTACACCGATCACCAGAGCCTCAAGTATATTTTTACTCAGAAAGAGCTCAACATGAGACAACGTAGATGGCTGGAACTTGTAAAGGATTATGATTGTGAGATCCTTTACCATCCTGGAAAGGTGAACAAGGTAGCAGATGCCTTAAGCAGGAAATCCGTAGGCATGCTGATGTCTATTGGAATGTTTCCTAGACCACTACAAAAGGAGATTTCAGAGTTCAACTTAGAATTGATAACGGGGAAATTATCTGTTCTGTCCCTCCAGTCCAATCTTCTAGAGACCATCAAGTCACATCAAAGGAAAGATTCTTCTTTGCTGAAAGCACAACTCTTTGACGAGAAGAACAAGGAGTTTAGAGTCTCCGAAGATGGTACTATTTACTTCAAAGGAAGAATTTGTGTTCCTAACTTTGAATTCCTTAAAGACCAGATCTTGTCTGAGGCACATAAGACGCCGTATTCAGTACATCCAGGAGCTTCCAAGATGTACAAAGACCTCCGAGAGAATTATTGGTGGCCCAATATGAAGAATGAGGTAGTAGAATTTGTGTCAAAATGCCTAACTTAAGGCGGAGCATCGACATCCTGGCAGAGAACTGCAAAAGATAGAGCTTCCCGAATGGAAATGGGAGCAAATTACTATAGATTTCGTAGTAGGGCTACCCAGGACTTCCAATGGAAGTGACACGATTTGGGTGATTGTGGATAGATTAACCAAATCGGCTCAGTTTATTGCGATTAAGGCTACCTTTTCTGTGGAGAAATTGGCTGAAGTTTATGTATCCCAGATCGTCAGACTTCATGGAGTACCAAAATCGATCATCTCGGATCGTGATGGACGTTTCACCTCTCGATTTTAGACTAGTGTTCACAATGTCATGGGGTCGAAATTGAAGTTCAGTACGGCATTTCACCCCCAAACTGACGGACAATCTGAACGAACCATCCAGACACTGGAAGATATGCTAAGGTCATGTGTGCTGGATTTCAAAGGAAACTGGGATCAGAAGCTGCCATTGATCGAATTCTCCTACAACAACAGTTATCATGCTTCGATTGGTATGGCTCCATTTGAAGCATTCTATGGAAGAAAATGTCGATCTCCTATCCACTGGCAGGAAGTGGGGCAGAAGCCGCTGCAAACTACAGATTTTATCAAGAAGACCTCTAAGGATATTCAGATGATCAAGCAGAGGCTCTACATAGCTTTTAGAAGACAGAAAAGTTATGCCGATAAACGTAGGAGGCCCTTGGAATTCCAAGTGGGAGATGCGGTGTTCATCAAGATTACTCCTATGAAAGGAGTAATGCGATTTGGTAAAAAGGGAACGCTTAGTTCGAGGTATACTGGACCATTTGAGATTCTCGAGCGGATTGGAAAAGTCGCCTATAAGCTTGCCCTACCGCCTGAGTTAGCTTCGATGCATAATGTTTTCCATGTGTCGATGCTAAAGAAGTATGTGCCAGACCCTTCCCATATGCTTAGTCAGGAACCAGTGGAGGTTCATACGGACTTAACCTATGAAGAAAAGCCAGTTCGAATTCTGGATCGGGAAGAGAAGGTCTTAAGGAATAAAACCATTTCCATGGTTAAAGTATTGTGGCGAAACCACATGGTCAAAGAAGCAACCTGGGAGTTGGAAGATGAAATGAGAAAGAACTACCCTGATTTGTTTTAATTTTCGAGGACGAAAATTTTTAAGGGGGGTAGATTGTAATAACTAGAATTTTACAACGTCACAATTTCTTAGAAATTTAAACTGTACCACGAAGGTATTTATGAAAAGCTCGGTTTAGGGTTTTTATTCAGAATTGTGAGTTCTTATGCTTTTATAAGACTAAAAAATGATTGCTTAGTTAAGCATACGACCTTTTGAGGAAAAAGGTATAAAAACGCTATGATTTCATGATAGTCAAAGTTTGACCAGAAAAGTCAAAGTTTGACCAAAAAACCGTCAAAGTTGACCAAGAGAGTCAACGTTGACAGAATAGGCAACATTGACCCAAGAAAGTCAAAGATTGACTAGAAAGATCAATCATTTGATGATATCGAAAAATGGTAAGCAGTATGAGATAAATACTGCGAAAAACCATTTTTTTCAAATCAGATAGTATGAATAAGTTTTAAAACCACCATAGAAAAATCAAGCACATTAAGTAGGAGATTAAAGGCCAAAAGGCTCGAAACGAAAAGAGAATTTTTCGTATAGTCCATTATTAGACAGATAAATTTTGGACTGCAGTTTAATAGTCGGTACTGTGAACTAATGACCACAGTATCAACAATATCTGTTTTAGTATTAAAAGAGACTGTCTAATCAAGAATTTGGCCAAATAAGGCCTTAATGATGATGTCACTTAACTTTTGATTTATGACATCATTTTATGGATTTAATACAAAATTGGAAAGAAAGTTGGATGGTTCTAGAACTCAATGGCCGGCCACCTCACCCCCCTAAAGTGCAAAATGGTGAACTTTGAAGGACTATATTTTACAATTTTGGAAAGTTCAAAAATCTCTATAAATAGGGGTGCTTCCTATTCACAAAAATTAGAAAACTTAGTCAAACTTTGGTCAATTTTTTCCTCTAAAAACCGAACTTGAGTGAGCTGCCAAAGAGAAAGAAAAAGTTTGGAAAATCAAGGAATTGGTCTTAGGAGTGTTCGGCATTCACTAGGAAGCAAGTTAGGAAGTTGGAAAAAATTTGGAAATCATTTGGCCATTGGTGGCCGGTTGTGTGGCAGTAGCAAAGGTGGAAGAGAAAGTGAAAGGAAAAGTGGTGGAGGGTGGCTGAAATTGTTGTGGGTGGCCGGAATTTGGTTGGAGCAACCCCTAGGTGGCTGGAAAATTTCGGGCTCATTGGGAGGAGCTAAGGCCGGCTGTACCAAGGAGAAAGGAAGAGAAAAAAAATTTTGGATCAAGCAAACCCGTTCTTGAATTGAGCAAGGTAAAAACTTCTTTTGAACCCTAAGCTCTCAATTCAAGTTTTAAATTAAAGATTTAAATGTATTACAAGCTGATTTGTAATGAGCATAAGCTCAATTTAATTTCTGCCTTAGGTCAGATTTTTTTTTAGTGTGTGCTTGATTAGTTAAGGGCGGTTTTGATTGATGTTAATTATGAGTTTTTATGTGCTTATTAGTATGATTTCATGCGAGGATATTTAGTAGGTTATATGTTCCCCCAAATCTTCCTAACAGAATACTACTGGCATGCTAGGGTGCTAGAATGAATTGTGTATGCTATGGTTGGTAGAAAACTAGAAACAAGCCAACCCTAACCCTTAAAAATGCAGTTTTATTGTTTGACTTGCATGGACGGGTTTGAGCTTCATGTGAGTTAAAACGGGATGTTAGAAAAGCGTTGTATGTTGATTCTAGGCTTCCGCTGAGTTCGGTTGAGGTAGTGTGCACGAATTAGGACGAGAAACCAAGAAACGAACGAAAACTGCCAATTCGGGTTCAAGCTGCCAGTTTCTGGAAGCCAGTTTTGAGACCCTTAGAGGCTGATTTTGGGAAAACCTAAAACACGAAAGTTGTAGGGAAGGGGTTTTCCTGTAGGACTGCATGAACAGTTTTCAAAAATAAGGCTCCAATGGCCTTCGTTTTTATGAAAACCCGAGCTTGACCGTGCCCAGACCCTATACACGGCCAGGTGAGTTCAACAGGTTAAAGGAGTGGGTTAGAGACCGATTTGGGTCTCGTGTTAAACATAAAAGTTTTAGGGTTTTTCAAGCTTTAAAACTTCTATGAAGAAAACTTTTTCAAATTCGACTTTGATTTTTAAATATAAAATTGGTTTTCAAAACTGTGCAGTGAACAGGAAATTCTGCACAGGGATTTCTAAAACAGTGCAGGAAAAGGACATTTCTGCACATACACTGACTAATTCTCAGTGAGAAACTGTTCCAAAGGCAGTTTCTGTTTTTAATGGTTTTTACAAAAAACCCGCTCATCAGATTCTAAGTTTTTATAAAATGATCTTAAAACCCTAAGTTTTTCCAAAGTAAAGAAAGAATTTTTAATCGAGTTAAGTGAACCATAACCGGGAAAGGTACCGAGTTATTGGTTTGGGCCCGAAGCCCAAGGGTTATCCAACGTAACCCAATAAAAGAGTGAGAATGACTAGTTGGGCCTAAAAACTCGGGTTATCTGAAATAACCAATTGAGTTGTATTTTTAAAAGGCGTAGGCCCAAGATTTAAGAATAGTAGTCCAATGCTACTTTGGATGGCTGTTTAGCCAAGGTTACTTTATGTGACCAATCAAAGTACACATTAAGTGTAGTAAACCCTAAACCCTAAGATTGACTAGGATACTGGGTAAGTATCCGGCTTTGTTTTAAGAAGGCGGGGGGGGGGGGGGGGGCATATAACTATGACTAGGTATGAATGTTGGTTTGATTACCAACATTCTGTAAGAACAGAATTCTTACTCTATGTCCTCTGATATAGCAGGAAATAGCCTGCCGAGGTATCCTGAAGTGGATCATCAAGTCTCAGGACATAGTACTCAAGGTAAGTACAACTCCGCCTACAACATAGGCTTTTGTTGTATACTTGCCAAGTATGTTTGCTGTATGTGATGTGATGATGCTGTGTTTACAATATAACTATGTTAAGTTCATTGTATGAGAAAAAGATATAATGTCAAGATATGAGCATGAATTATGCATAGTGGCATCACGAAGCATGTTCACTAATAAGATCAAGTAGGAGACAATGAAAAGTAAGTATGATGGCAAGCAAGCTTGCCTGTGTCGTACCGACCCGCGTTAGGTCGGGTTGGACTGTGGTTTGAGTTGGAATTGGTTTGGCCGCCCAACCAAATCATAGTTGCGTGCCCGGTACGTACACTCATTGTAACACCCCAACCTACGTAGGGCTGTTACCAAACATACTTAACTTTCATAACTGCTTAACTCACTTAGAAAATTGAACATAAAATTTTTTTTTTCAAACTTACATCTAAAACAGGGTTGCTTGTATAGAACGTATTATGCATACATAATTATTACAACTCGATTGAGTCTTGAAATCCTCATAACTTTGTACCACGTAACTCACTTAATATACATATATATTTAAACTTCATAAAACTTGCGGAAAATTTTGCGTAGTGGTATCCCACACCGCCCTTCACCCTCCGCATCATCCACCTGGCCCACCAATTTAAGCTGCAGGCCTCTTTCCTGCAGTATGAAATATACTGATGAGCTTTCGCTCCAGCAAGTACAAACATAATCTCACAAACCTTAACAAATATCGTGCAACTTATGCATGAATCATTTATGAATCTTTTATGATCAGTTATTGACTTGAACTTATCATCTTGCTTAACATGTGGGCCCTTAGTGTACGTACCAAATGCGCGCAAGCCTCAGAACGTCAGGGTTTTGCAAGGCCCTTAACAATTCTGGAAAACATGAACATAACCCTTCACGTATCAATGGAAGGTTGATTATCACTTTACCCTCACGTATCAACGAGAGGTTGATAATCATAAACTTGATATTGAAACATACATGATCCTCCTGTATCAACGGGAGGTTGGTACGACACCTTACTTGTCTCGGTTTAGTTTTAGTCTCGTTATATTTTCAAGACTAAGAATCTTTACATGTGATCTTAATAGTCATGATGCATATGAGATCAGACATAGCATAACTTGATGTATCATGGCTTAACATGACTTAGCATAGCTTATCATGACTTATCGTATCATAACATGACATGACTTAGCATAACTTGGCATCATACATGACATAACATATCATAACATTGCATGACATAGCATAACATGTAATTATGTCATAAATTTGAAATAGCTTACTACTTTCCATACTGCAGGTGAGGTTTGTACTTACCTCGATTACTATGTTTACTAATGTGTCGCTCCAAGTCCGGACACAATAGCAGGTAGCCCCTGCTATAATAAAGGACATAAGTAAGAATTAAAAATGTTGGGATCTAACCAACATTCCAACATAACCCTAGTTATTAACTTATCTTAGTATAAAAATATCAAAACATAGTATAAACTTTAAAACTTTACTATTTTTTTAAAACCTTGAATTCTGAAAACTGTATTCGAAATCAATCCTTAAATTTGATCCTTTTCTGTTTTGAATTTGAAAACATTTCCTTCATGAAAGTTGTAGACTTTGAAGGTTTCTACAATTTCTATTTTTAACTTAAAACTTAAATCTGACTTTAACACACTTGTTTCTACCTTGAAATTTTTCGACCATTTTCATTAATCCTAATTTTGGTCTCGGGTTTTTGTAAAAACGAAGGTCTTAGAGGTCTTATTTTCAAAAACTGCTCAATTGACCCCTAGGATTTTCCCTTCTCTACAACTTTGTAGTTTTGACCTTTTCAAGATTCGGCCTCTAAGGGCCTCAAAATTTGCTTTCCAAATTACTGTCCAGTTTGACCCGAAACTGGCAGTTTTCCATTCGGTTTGGTTTTTTAGGTAAACTAACGTGCACACTACCTCAAACGGGTACCCCGTGAGCCTATATCAAGCATGCAGGCGTTACCTAACCATTTCATAATCACACTTTCAGTTATTACTCATATATCTTTTTAAAACAAAAATCTTAAAACTTGTTTCAAAATCTTAATTCGAAACTAGCATATCCAAAAACCGAAAACTATCAACTACACATAAAGCATAGTACTTGAATCTGCTTATCATAAACTCATGCTTATACATAACATCACACTCTTAATCTTCTTATCAAAAACGTGAATGAAAACTAGAGGTTAAAAAGTTTACCTCAAGCTTCACAAGACAAATTCTAGCTTAGGGTTTTGGAGGTTTTTTTTTCACTAGTCCAACAAAACCGAATCTGTCTTCACCTTTCACTCACACTATTGTTCGGCTCCTAAAGGGTAAAAGAGGTGCTTGTTGGCTGCAAGGTTTACTAAAAGAAACATATAGATTTTGCCTTCACCTATTTATAGATGAATTCTTCTTCTTACTTTGCCAACTAGTCCTCCAAAAATTTTTATTTTTGTCCAGCAATCCTTGTGTGCTGGCCGGCCATGGCTGGCCCTAGAAAATGAGTAAGCAAGGCTAAGGTGACTCACCAAGGCTACTAGGTGATGTGTCATGCCCTTAGGATGGCTGGTCATTAGAGTGATGATGTGTCAAAACCTTAGCTAGCCATGGTGGCAAAGCTAGGAATGCTGATTCACCTAAGCTAAGTCATGATGTGTCATTTCCTCCCAATGGCCGGA
>CM046366.1:20697320-20745391 GCA_025413025.1 Ficus hispida | reverse complement strand
AAACACAGTCCACTTTCATACTAGCTTACATATACAGATACTGGACCATAATCCAGAATTTATCTGAACTGTGTCTAGGGTTCTCTTAACATTAGAAACTACTAACAGAGAATCATAGATCATAAATTTGCCTTTCACAACAAAAAGGTCTTACATAAGTAAATTATCGAATCTCTCAACCAAGAATTCAATAATTTTACTGATAGAACATAACACATAGCATATAAACATAAGTAATTACAAATTATGATTCCTAATAACAGAAATCAAAATTTGTAAACAAGCTGGTCATTACATCATGTGAGTTAAAACGGGACGTTAGAAAAGCGTTGTATGTTGATTCTAGGCTCCCGCTGAGTTCGGTTGATAGTGTGCACAAATTAGGACGAGAAACTAAGAAACGAACGAAACTGCCAATTCGGGTTCAAGCTGGCCAGTTTCTAGAAAGCCAGTTTTGAGGCCTTAGAGGCTGATTTTGGAAAAACCTAAAACACGAAAGTTGTAGGAAGGGGTTTTCCTGTAGGAGAGCGTGGACAGTTATCAAAAATAAGGCTCCAATGGCCTTCGTTTTTATGAAAACCCGAGCCTGACTATGCCCAGACCCTATGCACGCCAGGTGAGTTCAACAGAGAAATGGAGTAGGTTAGAGACCGATCTAGGTCTTGGGTTAAACACAAAAGTTTTAGGGTTTTTTCGAGCTTTAAAACTTTTATGAAGAAAACTTTTCAAATTCGGCTTTATTTTTAAATAGAAATTTGATTTCAAAATTGTGCAGTGAACAAGAAATTCCTGCACAAAGTGTTCTAAACAGTACAGAAAAAGGGCATTTCTGCACATCACTATAACATAGATTCCAAAGGAGTTCTGTTTTAATGTTTTTACAAAGAACCCCTCATAAGGTTTTAAGTTTTATAAAGAAAGTGAGTTTAAAACCCAAGTTTTTCTAAAGTAAAGAAAAGGGTTTTTAAACAAATTGAATGAGCAATAACCGGGAAGGTACGAGTTATTGGTTTGGGCCCAAGCCCAAGGGTTATCCAACGTAACCCAATAGAATGATGAGAATGACTAAGTTGGGCCTAAAACCAGGGTTATCAAATAACCGATGAATTGATTTTCAAGCAAGCTAGGCCCAAATTTAAGGTTATTACCTAACACTTATGAAGGCTGTTTAGCCAAGGTTACTTTATGTGACCAACTAAGTATGTTCTAAACCTTAGTTGACCAGGATACTGGGTAAGTATCCGGCTTTGTTTTAAGGAATGGGGGGCATATAACAAATAGGTATGAATGTTGGTTTGATTACCAACATTCTGTAAGAACAGAATTCTTACCTATGTCCTTGATATAGCAGGAAATAGCTTGCTGATATCCTGAAGGATCAACAAATCTCGGACATAGTACTAAGGTAAGTACAACTCCGCCTACAGCATAGGCTTTTGTTGTATACTTGCCCAGTATGTTTGATGTTTATGATGGATGATGTTATGTTTACGATATGACTATTTAAGTCATGAGTATGAGATTATGGCATGATGTTAAGATATGAGCATAATTATGAATAGTGACATCACGAAGCATGTTCACTAATAAGAACAAGTATGAGTTCATGAAAAGTAAGTATGATGGCAAGCAAGCTTGCCTGTGTCGTACCGACCCGCGTTAGGTCGGGTTGGACTGTGGTTTGAGTTGGAAATGGACTGGCCGCCCCAACCAAATCATAGTTGCGCCCGGTACGTACACTCATGATAAGGGCCCATAAGTAAGATAAGTTAAGAATGAATAAGATGGCATAATAAGAGCATAATGGTTCATGCATATATTATGCAATGTATGTATGTTATGATAAGTCAGTATGAAGATAGTTGATATCTATGTATGATATGCATGATAGTAGTATAATAATCTATGATTATGTTATTGTTGCGGATTGTATGTTGTACTTGCTGAGCGAAAGCTCACGTGTCTTACGTCTATGCTGTAGGTAAGCAACCTACGGGTAACTGATGATGCAAGGTGGCGAGCGGGCAGGGCGAGCTGTGAAATGTGGGGTTAATAACCGCTACGTGTTTGGTTTTATATGTAAATTATTTCGTGTCCAAACATCGTTATATTGATAGCGTTTCGTTATCCGCACGTATAAAAAAAAAAAATTTCCGCTGCTTGCGCCAAATAAATAAGTACGCATGTATGTATGTATGTATGGTAACGGCCTGTGCTAGGCGGGTCGTTACAGAGTTGGTATCAGAGAGGTTCCCTGCTACCCAATTTCACAGTATGTCTGCCGTCGCCGCCATCATTGTAAGTGATTTTATTTTTATGAGTAAATAATTATTAAATGATTATGTTATGATAGATACGACGTTATGGATCCCGCTGGAGCAGACGAGGATCGACGTGCTGTGACGTCTTTCTACGAGTCGCATCCGATGATTTTTGATGGGACGAGACGGACAGTGTCGTTAGCAGCATGACTATACAACATGGAGCTGATTTTTCGTCTATGTCATATAGAGGAGCGACTACAGGTTTCGTTAGCCAGTCGGTGTCTTGCTGTAGACGCTCGACTATGGTGGATGACGATAGGAGAGGGATCGATGCCGAGTCGTACTTGGGTGCATTTCCGTGCGTTGTTAGTCGCACGTTTCGGACCGCTACCGGACGAGGGTGCCGGTGTACCTCATCGCGATCCTGCGATGTATCGGGATATGTATCATGCCCGATACCTTAGTTTTTCAGTAGTGTGGCACGCCTACCCGCAGGAGCCCATGAGCCACTACTGCAGGCGGTTTCAGGAGGAGCTGTTGCCTTACGTCCCCCGGGACTTGGCTAACCCGGGGATGATTTCACTACAGACTTTCCGGGACGGTTTGCCTCCGCAGATCCGCCAGTACGTTCCCATGCCGTTGCCTGAGACGACGGTGGGGAACATGATAGAGGATATTATGGGGGCCGAGGCCGTGGTACAGGCTATGCAGGCCGCTGGGGTCGCAGAGGGTCATCAGGCACCGGTCGACGACGCTGGATGGGAGAGCCGTTTTTCGGGCCTGGTCCAGTTTTTCCGAGGACCCGATTCCAGCCGAGCCAGTACAGGCGGTGCCGCCCCAGGACGCCGAGGCTGACGAGGTCGGGGGTGATTTCGACCCCGATGATATTATAGTTGCTCTGGAGGATCAGCCGGAAGACCCCCGATCATCGATATTTCTAGCGATGATGAGGAGGACATGGAGCCGGAGCCAGAGCATGAGGACTGGTTCGCGGATGATGAGGAGGATATGGAGCCAGGACCAGAGTTTGAGCATGAGGACTGGCTAGAGGAGGATTTTGACGAGGACCCTGAGGAGATTTTATTTCACGACGGAGATGATGATTAGACTCCGACGCGTCCTCAGTAGTTACGTCGAGCATATAGATTAGGCTAACCCTGTATATATTTTTATTTTACGACTGATATGTACTAGCTTATATTTTTGGATGATAGGCTTGTACTGATGTATGATGGGAAAGTGTTAGACACTTCCATCAGAAATGTTGACCCTATATGTACAGAAATCGTATCAAAATGTATTTACAAGATTGTGAATATAATGTACTTTTTTAAGAATACAAAAAGGAAAGTTCAAGTATGAAATATTATGATATGATGATGAAAGGCATGTTACGAGTTGTTATATGCCATGATACGATGATAAAGTTATGATATGAAGTATTATGTTATGTTATGACGAGAAATGTATGAAAGAAGGGATATTCCTGGTATGATAATATCTTTTCTTATGTTTGATAGGATCTAGAGAAAATGGTTCGTACACGCCGAGCAGTACCTGAAAATCCGCCAGAGCCGGATCTCGCAACCATTGTTGCAAATTTGCAACGGCAGCTGCTGGAACAGCAGCAAGAGACAAATAGACTGCGAGAGCAGTTAATTCAGATGAACCAGAGACCTCGGGCTGATGAGGTTCCTCTTCAACAGAATAGGGTGCCTCCGGTACCAGGAGTCCAACCGGAAGTACAACAAGAAGATCTACGGAATGTTGAGATTCCGGTAGCACCTGTTGGAGTTCCAGTAAACTTACCACCAGTACGGGAAGATTTACTGTATGAGAGATTCAGGAGGATGAAGGCACCTGAATTCGAAGGATTGATGGATCGATAGCTGCGGATAATTGGTTGATTGATATCCAAGTCATCTTGGACTTCATGAGGCTGTCGGAACAGGAAAAGGTTCTCTGTGCTTCCTTCGCCCTTAAGAAAGACGCCAGACATTGGTGGATGACTGTTCAGATGCGGCGAGATGTTACCACCATGAGCTGGCAAGATTTTGTGACAGAGTTCCGCACCATGTACTACAATAGGGAAATTCTGGCAGCCCAGCAGGATGAGTTGCCAGCCTGAAACAGGGATCAATGACAGTAATGGAGGCTGTCAAGAAGTTTGAACAGTTGGCCCGGTTGTGTCCGGAACTGGTTCCCAATGAAACAGAAAAAGTTAGAAGAATGATGAAGATGTTCCGGACAGATATTGCCAAGCAAGTTAGCGCTGGCATAGCCCACCTACCCTGGTATCCGACTGCGTAAGTCGTGCGATAAGAGCCGAATACTGGATAAACCAGGACAAGGAAGCAAGGGCTCAGATCTTCAGGGCAAAGAGGGATGAAAAGGCCGTGGTAAAGCCGACACAGCCCCGTCAAACTTTGAAACGCCCCCAAAGGACAAGTCAGTAACCCTGCCCAAGGTTCCAAACAGTTTGGGAGGAACAAGAGAAAAGGAAATTTCTCGGGTCAGGGACAACAAAAGAATTACCCTAAAAAAGGAACAATAGAGGAAATGAGGGTAATAACACTGACTACCCGGCATGCGCCAAGTGTGGAAGGAAACACCCGGGAATCTGTAGAATGGGGTCGAATGCCTGCTACCTGTGTGGCAAGGAGGGGCATTATGCAAAGAATTGCCATCTGAAAACCAAGGCCAGAATCCTCCGTACCCGAGCCGAAATCAAACAGTCAGTTGCATGCAGTCCAACTAGGCTTGAAGGACCCTCAATCACACAAGGCAGATTGGAGGCTCCTGAACCTCAAGCCAGGATCTATGCTTACACCAGGGGTGATGCTGAAGCTGGAACTTCACATGTGGTGACAGGTCAGATTTCTATCGCCACCTATGATACTATCGCCTTGTTTGATTCTGGAGCTACTCACTCATTTGTATCTCTGGAGTTCGCCCAGAAGTTAGGAAGAGGTGTGGATAGTTTAGATCAACCCTTCAAAACCTCTTTGCCGTCCGGAGAGATTTTGTGGTCCAATTTTTGGATACGAAATGCTTCCGTGACTATCTGTGGCCGAGAATTGTTTATAGATCTCATCGCGATCAAGCTGCAGGATTTCGATGTGATCTTAGGAATGGATTTCTTAGGCAAATACAACGCCAAGATCGACTGCAGAAAGCGTTGTGTAACATTCAATCCGTACGGAAAGGAGGAGTTCAGTTTCTACGGGCAATCTCGGAATTCAGCAACTAAACTGGTTTCAGCGATGAAGGCTTGGAAAATGTTAGCTAATGGCTGCCAAGGATATTTAGTAACATGGTGGATAAAGATTGTGAAGTGGAATTGGCACCGGAAGATGTTCCCATTATAAAGGAATATGTGGATATCTTTCCGGAAACTTACCAGGACTTCCGCCGGAACGCGAGATTTCGTTCGAAATCGAATTGCTGCCTGGAGCTGCACCGATATCGAAAGCGCCTTATCGTATGGCACCTGCCGAGCTTAGGGAACTGCAAGTGCAGTTATAAGAATTGCTGGACAAGGATTCATCCGACAAAGTTACTCTCCATGGGGAGCACCAGTGTTGTTGTAAAGAAGAAGGATGGATCACTACGAATGTGTATCAACTACCGTGACTTAACAAGATTACGATCAAGAACAAGTATCCCCTTCCGAGGATTGACGATCTTTTCGATCAACTTAGGGGAGCGGTAGTATTTTCGAAAGTCGATCTACGATCAGGCTACCATCAGCTCAGGATCAAGGAGTTAGATATCTCCAAGACGGCTTTTCGAACACGTTACGGGCACTATGAGTTTTTGGTTATGCCATTTGGGCTAACCAATGCCCCAGCCGCATTCATGGACCTTATGAACAGAGTATTCAAAGAATATATGGATAAGTTCGTCATTGTTTTTATTGACGATATTTTGATATACTCAAGGTCCAAAGAAGAGCATGAGCATCACCTTAGGTTGGTGATGGAGACGTTAAGCGAATCAACATATGCCAAATTCACAAAATGTGAATTTTGGCTGGAAAAAGTCCACTTTTTAGGTCACGTAGTGTTGAAGGAAGGATTTCAGTAGACCCTGCTAAGGTCGAGGCGGTTAGTGCATGGCCAGCACCCAAAAATGTTACGGAAATAAGGAGTTTCCTTGGATTAGCTGGCTACTACCGACGGTTCGTCGAGGGATTCTCCAAGATCGCTACACCCCTCACCGCTCTTACCCATAAGGAAAAGAAATTTGAATGGACTCAGAAATGTGAGGAGAATTTTCAAGAGCTCAAGAGGAGATTGACAAGTGCGCCTGTGTTGATAATTCCTGATGTAGATGCAGGAAATTTGTGATCTATAGTGACGCTTCTAAAAATGGATTAGGAGCCGTCTTAATGCAAAATGGGAATGTAGTTGCCTACACATCCCGACAGCTGAAGATTCACGAAAGGAATTATCCCACGCATGACTTGGAGCTCACGGCAGTGGTTTTCGCACTTAAGATCTGGAGACACTACTTGTATGGGAACAAGTGTGAAATCTACACCGATCACCAGAGCCTCAAGTATATTTTTACTCAGAAAGAGCTCAACATGAGACAACGTAGATGGCTGGAACTTGTAAAGGATTATGATTGTGAGATCCTTTACCATCCTGGAAAGGTGAACAAGGTAGCAGATGCCTTAAGCAGGAAATCCGTAGGCATGCTGATGTCTATTGGAATGTTTCCTAGACCACTACAAAAGGAGATTTCAGAGTTCAACTTAGAATTGATAACGGGGAAATTATCTGTTCTGTCCCTCCAGTCCAATCTTCTAGAGACCATCAAGTCACATCAAAGGAAAGATTCTTCTTTGCTGAAAGCACAACTCTTTGACGAGAAGAACAAGGAGTTTAGAGTCTCCGAAGATGGTACTATTTACTTCAAAGGAAGAATTTGTGTTCCTAACTTTGAATTCCTTAAAGACCAGATCTTGTCGAGGCACATAAGACGCCGTATTCAGTACATCCAGGAGCTTCCAAGATGTACAAAGACCTCCGAGAGAATTATTGGTGGCCCAATATGAAGAATGAGGTAGTAGAATTTGTGTCAAAATGCCTAACTTAAGGCGGAGCATCGACATCCTGGCAGAGAACTGCAAAAGATAGAGCTTCCCGAATGGAAATGGGAGCAAATTACTATAGATTTCGTAGTAGGGCTACCCAGGACTTCCAATGGAAGTGACACGATTTGGGTGATTGTGGATAGATTAACCAAATCGGCTCAGTTTATTGCGATTAAGGCTACCTTTTCTGTGGAGAAATTGGCTGAAGTTTATGTATCCCAGATCGTCAGACTTCATGGAGTACCAAAATCGATCATCTCGGATCGTGATGGACGTTTCACCTCTCGATTTTAGACTAGTGTTCACAATGTCATGGGGTCGAAATTGAAGTTCAGTACGGCATTTCACCCCCAAACTGACGGACAATCTGAACGAACCATCCAGACACTGGAAGATATGCTAAGGTCATGTGTGCTGGATTTCAAAGGAAACTGGGATCAGAAGCTGCCATTGATCGAATTCTCCTACAACAACAGTTATCATGCTTCGATTGGTATGGCTCCATTTGAAGCATTCTATGGAAGAAAATGTCGATCTCCTATCCACTGGCAGGAAGTGGGGCAGAAGCCGCTGCAAACTACAGATTTTATCAAGAAGACCTCTAAGGATATTCAGATGATCAAGCAGAGGCTCTACATAGCTTTTAGAAGACAGAAAAGTTATGCCGATAAACGTAGGAGGCCCTTGGAATTCCAAGTGGGAGATGCGGTGTTCATCAAGATTACTCCTATGAAAGGAGTAATGCGATTTGGTAAAAAGGGAACGCTTAGTTCGAGGTATACTGGACCATTTGAGATTCTCGAGCGGATTGGAAAAGTCGCCTATAAGCTTGCCCTACCGCCTGAGTTAGCTTCGATGCATAATGTTTTCCATGTGTCGATGCTAAAGAAGTATGTGCCAGACCCTTCCCATATGCTTAGTCAGGAACCAGTGGAGGTTCATACGGACTTAACCTATGAAGAAAAGCCAGTTCGAATTCTGGATCGGGAAGAGAAGGTCTTAAGGAATAAAACCATTTCCATGGTTAAAGTATTGTGGCGAAACCACATGGTCAAAGAAGCAACCTGGGAGTTGGAAGATGAAATGAGAAAGAACTACCCTGATTTGTTTTAATTTTCGAGGACGAAAATTTTTAAGGGGGGTAGATTGTAATAACTAGAATTTTACAACGTCACAATTTCTTAGAAATTTAAACTGTACCACGAAGGTATTTATGAAAAGCTCGGTTTAGGGTTTTTATTCAGAATTGTGAGTTCTTATGCTTTTATAAGACTAAAAATGATTGCTTAGTTAAGCATACGACCTTTTGAGGAAAAAGGTATAAAAACGCTATGATTTCATGATAGTCAAAGTTTGACCAGAAAAGTCAAAGTTTGACCAAAAAACCGTCAAAGTTGACCAAGAGAGTCAACGTTGACAGAATAGGCAACATTGACCCAAGAAAGTCAAAGATTGACTAGAAAGATCAATCATTTGATGATATCGAAAAATGGTAAGCAGTATGAGATAAATACTGCGAAAAACCATTTTTTTCAAATCAGATAGTATGAATAAGTTTTAAAACCACCATAGAAAAATCAAGCACATTAAGTAGGAGATTAAAGGCCAAAAGGCTCGAAACGAAAAGAGAATTTTTCGTATAGTCCATTATTAGACAGATAAATTTTGGACTGCAGTTTAATAGTCGGTACTGTGAACTAATGACCACAGTATCAACAATATCTGTTTTAGTATTAAAAGAGACTGTCTAATCAAGAATTTGGCCAAATAAGGCCTTAATGATGATGTCACTTAACTTTTGATTTATGACATCATTTTATGGATTTAATACAAAATTGGAAAGAAAGTTGGATGGTTCTAGAACTCAATGGCCGGCCACCTCACCCCCCTAAAGTGCAAAATGGTGAACTTTGAAGGACTATATTTTACAATTTTGGAAAGTTCAAAAATCTCTATAAATAGGGGTGCTTCCTATTCACAAAAATTAGAAAACTTAGTCAAACTTTGGTCAATTTTTTCCTCTAAAAACCGAACTTGAGTGAGCTGCCAAAGAGAAAGAAAAAGTTTGGAAAATCAAGGAATTGGTCTTAGGAGTGTTCGGCATTCACTAGGAAGCAAGTTAGGAAGTTGGAAAAAATTTGGAAATCATTTGGCCATTGGTGGCCGGTTGTGTGGCAGTAGCAAAGGTGGAAGAGAAAGTGAAAGGAAAAGTGGTGGAGGGTGGCTGAAATTGTTGTGGGTGGCCGGAATTTGGTTGGAGCAACCCCTAGGTGGCTGGAAAATTTCGGGCTCATTGGGAGGAGCTAAGGCCGGCTGTACCAAGGAGAAAGGAAGAGAAAAAAAATTTTGGATCAAGCAAACCCGTTCTTGAATTGAGCAAGGTAAAAACTTCTTTTGAACCCTAAGCTCTCAATTCAAGTTTTAAATTAAAGATTTAAATGTATTACAAGCTGATTTGTAATGAGCATAAGCTCAATTTAATTTCTGCCTTAGGTCAGATTTTTTTTTAGTGTGTGCTTGATTAGTTAAGGGCGGTTTTGATTGATGTTAATTATGAGTTTTTATGTGCTTATTAGTATGATTTCATGCGAGGATATTTAGTAGGTTATATGTTCCCCCAAATCTTCCTAACAGAATACTACTGGCATGCTAGGGTGCTAGAATGAATTGTGTATGCTATGGTTGGTAGAAAACTAGAAACAAGCCAACCCTAACCCTTAAAAATGCAGTTTTATTGTTTGACTTGCATGGACGGGTTTGAGCTTCATGTGAATTAAAACGGGATGTTAGAAAAGCGTTGTATGTTGATTCTAGGCTTCCGCTGAGTTCGGTTGAGGTAGTGTGCACGAATTAGGACGAGAAACCAAGAAACGAACGAAAACTGCCAATTCGGGTTCAAGCTGGCCAGTTTTCTGGAAAGCCAGTTTTGAGACCCTTAGAGGCTGATTTTGGGAAAACCTAAAACACGAAAGTTGTAGGGAAGGGGTTTTCCTGTAGGACTGCATGAACAGTTTTCAAAAATAAGGCTCCAATGGCCTTCGTTTTTATGAAAACCCGAGCTTGACCGTGCCCAGACCCTATACACGGCCAGGTGAGTTCAACAGGTTAAAGGAGTGGGTTAGAGACCGATTTGGGTCTCGTGTTAAACATAAAAGTTTTAGGGTTTTTTCAAGCTTTAAAACTTCTATGAAGAAAACTTTTTCAAATTCGACTTTGATTTTTAAATATAAAATTGGTTTTCAAAACTGTGCAGTGAACAGGAAATTCTTGCACAGGGATTTCTAAAACAGTGCAGGAAAAGGACATTTCTGCACATACACTGACTAATTCTCAGTGAGAAACTGTTCCAAAGGCAGTTTCTGTTTTTAATGGTTTTTACAAAAAACCCGCTCATCAGATTCTAAGTTTTTATAAAATGATCTTAAAACCCTAAGTTTTTCCAAAGTAAAGAAAGAATTTTTAATCGAGTTAAGTGAACCATAACCGGGAAAGGTACCGAGTTATTGGTTTGGGCCCGAAGCCCAAGGGTTATCCAACGTAACCCAATAAAAGAGTGAGAATGACTAGTTGGGCCTAAAAACTCGGGTTATCTGAAATAACCAATTGAGTTGTATTTTAAAAGGCGTAGGCCCAAGATTTAAGAATAGTAGTCCAATGCTACTTTGGATGGCTGTTTAGCCAAGGTTACTTTATGTGACCAATCAAAGTACACATTAAGTGTAGTAAACCCTAAACCCTAAGATTGACTAGGATACTGGGTAAGTATCCGGCTTTGTTTTAAGAAGGCGGGGGGGGGGGGGGGGGCATATAACTATGACTAGGTATGAATGTTGGTTTGATTACCAACATTCTGTAAGAACAGAATTCTTACTCTATGTCCTCTGATATAGCAGGAAATAGCCTGCCGAGGTATCCTGAAGTGGATCATCAAGTCTCAGGACATAGTACTCAAGGTAAGTACAACTCCGCCTACAACATAGGCTTTTGTTGTATACTTGCCAAGTATGTTTGCTGTATGTGATGTGATGATGCTGTGTTTACAATATAACTATGTTAAGTTCATTGTATGAGAAAAAGATATAATGTCAAGATATGAGCATGAATTATGCATAGTGGCATCACGAAGCATGTTCACTAATAAGATCAAGTAGGAGACAATGAAAAGTAAGTATGATGGCAAGCAAGCTTGCCTGTGTCGTACCGACCCGCGTTAGGTCGGGTTGGACTGTGGTTTGAGTTGGAATTGGTTTGGCCGCCCCAACCAAATCATAGTTGCGTGCCCGGTACGTACACTCATTGTAACACCCCAACCTACGTAGGGCTGTTACCAAACATACTTAAACTTTCATAACTGCTTAACTCACTTAGAAAATTGAACATAAAATTTTTTTTTCAAACTTACATCTAAAACAGGGTTGCTTGTATAGAACGTATTATGCATACATAATTATTACAACTCGATTGAGTCTTGAAATCCTCATAACTTTGTACCACGTAACTCACTTTAATATACATATATATTTAAACTTCATAAAACTTGCGGAAAATTTTGCGTAGTGGTATCCCACACCGCCCTTCACCCTCCGCATCATCCACCTGGCCCACCAATTTAAGCTGCAGGCCTCTTTCCTGCAGTATGAAATATACTGATGAGCTTTCGCTCAGCAAGTACAAACATAATCTCACAAACCTTAACAAATATCGTGCAACTTATGCATGAATCATTTATGAATCTTTTATGATCAGTTATTGACTTGAACTTATCATCTTGCTTAACATGTGGGCCCTTAGTGTACGTACCAAATGCGCGCAAGCCTCAGAACGTCAGGGTTTGCAAGGCCCTTAACAATTCTGGAAAACATGAACATAACCCTTCACGTATCAATGGAAGGTTGATTATCACTTTACCCTCACGTATCAACGAGAGGTTGATAATCATAAACTTGATATTGAAACATACATGATCCTCCTGTATCAACGGGAGGTTGGTACGACACCTTACTTGTCTCGGTTTAGTTTTAGTCTCGTTATATTTTCAAGACTAAGAATCTTTACATGTGATCTTAATAGTCATGATGCATATGAGATCAGACATAGCATAACTTGATGTATCATGGCTTAACATGACTTAGCATAGCTTATCATGACTTATCGTATCATAACATGACATGACTTAGCATAACTTGGCATCATACATGACATAACATATCATAACATTGCATGACATAGCATAACATGTAATTATGTCATAAATTTGAAAATAGCTTACTACTTTCCATACTGCAGGTGAGGTTTGTACTTACCTCGATTACTATGTTTACTAATGTGTCGCTCCAAGTCCGGACACAATAGCAGGTAGCCCCTGCTATAATAAAGGACATAAGTAAGAATTAAAAATGTTGGGGATCTAACCAACATTCCAACATAACCCTAGTTATTAACTTATCTTAGTATAAAAATATCAAAACATAGTATAAACTTTAAAACTTTACTATTTTTTTAAAACCTTGAATTCTGAAAACTGTATTCGAAATCAATCCTTAAATTTGATCCTTTTCTGTTTTGAATTTGAAAACATTTCCTTCATGAAAGTTGTAGACCTTGAAGGTTTCTACAATTTCTATTTTTAACTTAAAACTTAAATCTGACTTTAACACACTTGTTTCTACCTTTGAAAATTTTTCGACCATTTTCATTAATCCTAATTTTGGTCTCGGGTTTTTGTAAAAACGAAGGTCTTAGAGGTCTTATTTTCAAAAACTGCTCAATTGACCCCTAGGATTTTCCCTTCTCTACAACTTTGTAGTTTTGACCTTTTCAAGATTCGGCCTCTAAGGGCCTCAAAATTTGCTTTCCAAATTACTGTCCAGTTTGACCCGAAACTGGCAGTTTTCATTCGGTTTGGTTTTTAGGTAAACTAACGTGCACACTACCTCAAACGGGTACCCCGTGAGCCTATATCAAGCATGCAGGCGTTACCTAACCATTTCATAATCACACTTTCAGTTATTACTCATATATCTTTTTAAAACAAAAATCTTAAACTTGTTTCAAAATCTTAATTCGAAACTAGCATATCCAAAACCGAAAACTATCAACTACACATAAAGCATAGTACTTGAATCTGCTTATCATAAACTCATGCTTATACATAACATCACACTCTTAATCTTCTTATCAAAAACGTGAATGAAAACTAGAGGTTAAAAAGTTTACCTCAAGCTTCACAAGACAAATTCTAGCTTAGGGTTTTGGAGGTTTTTTTTTCACTAGTCCAACAAAACCGAATCTGTCTTCACCTTTCACTCACACTATTGTTCGGCTCCTAAAGGGTAAAAGAGGTGCTTGTTGGCTGCAAGGTTTACTAAAAGAAACATATAGATTTTGCCTTCACCTATTTATAGATGAATTCTTCTTCTTACTTTGCCAACTAGTCCTCCAAAAATTTTTATTTTTGTCCAGCAATCCTTGTGTGCTGGCCGGCCATGGCTGGCCCTAGAAAATGAGTAAGCAAGGCTAAGGTGACTCACCAAGGCTACTAGGTGATGTGTCATGCCCTTAGGATGGCTGGTCATTAGAGTGATGATGTGTCAAAACCTTAGCTAGCCATGGTGGCAAAGCTAGGAATGCTGATTCACCTAAGCTAAGTCATGATGTGTCATTTCCTCCCAATGGCCGGATTTTTTTGTGCTGATTTGGCAAAGTCTTGGCTGGCCAAAGAGGCAAGCTAGGAGATTGACTCATCAAGGCTAAGCCATGAGGTGTCACTCCCCCATGATGGCTGGCCTTGATGTAGGTTTGGCAAGAGCTTGGCTTGCCAAATGAGCAAGCTAGAATGGTGATTCACCAAGGCTAGGCCATTAGGTGTCTAAACCTTATGGTGGCCGGCCTTAGGTGGTTTGGTGTGCTTGCCTTTGCTAGCCAAATAAGCAAGGCTAGAGTGCTTGCTCACCAAGGCTAGTTTCATGATGTGTCTAGCCAAGGTGGTGGCCGGTTCCTTAGTGTGCCACATGGACAAATTTTTGCTTGATGATACATCACAAATAGCCAAGTAAGCATGGCTAAAATGCTTACTAAGCAAGGCTAGGTTTTTAGGTGTCAAACTCATAAAGAAACACCTAATTGCCTATCTACTAATCAGCCCTTAAGATCATAAAATTTTCTTGCAATTCTTCATAAGGTGGCCGGCCATTACTTGCTAGGTGTGAAAGTTGCAAAATGCAACATAGCTTAGTATGCAAAACTACTTTGCATACTAGGCAAGGCTTAAATTGTGAGGTGTCAAATTCTAATGAACTTCAAATTTTTCATACCTTGCCTATTGGTCCTTAAGAGAAAAATATCAGCTCATTAACCCTTGATGTTGTAATAACTAGAATTTTCCAACGTCACAATGTCTTGTATTGATATTGAATTATGCCCTGAAGGTATTTATGAAAAGCCCAGCTTAGGGTTTTTATTAGATATTGTGAGTTCTTATGCTTTTATAAGACTCCAAAAATTATTGCTTTGTAAAGCAAGTGACCTTTTGAGTAAAACGATATAAAACGTAATGATCAGCTTGTTTACAAATTTTGATTTCTGTTATGAACAATCAAAGTTTGTAATTAAGAAATGTTTATGTGTTATGTTTTATCAGTAAAATTATTAAATTCTTGATTAAGAGATTTGATAATTTACTTATGAAAGGCCTTTTTGTAGTAAAAGGCAAATCTATGATTTATGATCTCTGTTAGTAGTTTCTAATTTTATGAGAACCCCACACGCAGTTCAGACAAAATCTGGATAATAGACCAGTGCAAGTATACTGTTTTTAGTCGAAAACAGTATCTGAATATGTATGCCAGTATGAAAATGAACTGTGTTTAGGAGATAAGCCAAGTGAGGTCTTAAAAAGAATGACAAATGTCACTTTGAGAACCGGCCACCCTATAGGGACTAAAGTGCAAATGTTTTGCCTTTAGGGGCCAAAGTACAATTTTGTGAAAATTGTGGTTTGATAGATAAATTTATAAATTTATGGAACTATGGATTTTTCTAGTTAGATTTCCTAGTTCAATTTAGCTTATGATGATTTTTTAAATTTGGTTAACCTAGTTGGAAACCAAGGAATCAAGTTAGGTTTGGATTGGTTCAAAATTGACCAATCATTTGCCTACACTTGTACTTAAGGGAACCGGCCACATCAAGGGTTAATGAGCTGATATTTTGCTCTTAAGGACCAATAGGCAAGGTATGAAAAATTTGAAGTTCATTAGAATTTGATACCTCATAATTTTAGCCTTGCATAGTAAGCAAAATAGTTTGCATAACTAAGCTATGTTGCATTTTGCAACTTTCACACCTAGCAAGTAATGGCCGGCCACCTTATGAATAATTGCAAGAAAATTTTATGATTTTAAGGGCTGATTAGTAGATAGGAAATTAGGTGTTTCTTTATGAGTTTGACACCTAAAAACCTAGCCTTGCTTAGTAAGCATTTTAGTCATGCTTACTTGGCTATTTGTGATGTATCATTAAGCAAAAATCTGTCCATGTAGCACACTAAGGAACCGGCCACCACCTTAGCTAGACACATCATGAAACTAGCCTTGGTTAGCAAGCACTTTAGCCTTGCCTATTTGGCTAGCAAAGCCAAGCACACCAAGCCACCTAAGGCCGGCCACCATATGGTTTAGACACCTAATGGCCTAGCCTTGGTGAATCACCATTCTAGCTTGCTCATTTGGCAAGCCAAGCTCTTGCCAAACCTACACCAAATCCGGCCATTTGGAGGAAGAGACACCTCATGGTCTAGCCTTGATGAGTCACCCTTTTAGCTTGCCTCTTTGGCCAGCCAAGGGCCTTGCCAAATCTGCACAAAAATCCGGCCAATGGGAGGATGACAAACCATGATGTAGCTTAGATGAATCAGCATTTCTAGCTTTGCCACCATGGCTAGCTAAGATTTTGACACATCATCACTCTAATGACCAGCCATCCTAAGGGCAAGGCACATCACCTTGTAGCCTTGGTGAGTCAATTTAGCCTTGCTTACTCATTTCCTAGGGCCAGCCATGGCCGGCCAGCACACTAGGATTGCTGGAAAAAAATAAAAATTGTTGGAGGACTTGTTGGCAAGGTAAGAACAAGAATTCATCTATAAATAGGTGAAGGCAAAATCTGTAGGTTTCTTTTAGTCCACCTCTCAGCCATGAAGCACCTCTTTTACCCCTTAGAAGCCGAACAAAAGTGTGAGTGAAATCAGATTCGGTTGGTGTTGGTCTAGTGAAAAAGAAAACCTCCAAAACCCTAAGCTAGAATTTGTTTTGTGAAGCTTGAGGTAAACTTTTTAACCTCTAGTTTTCATTCACGTTTTTGATAAGAAGATTATGAGTGTGATGTTATGTATAAGCATGAGTTTATAAAAAGCAGATTCAAGTACTATGCTTTATGTGTAGTTGATAGTTTTCGGTTTCGATATGCTAGTTTCGAAATAGGATTTTTATGCAAGTTTAAGATTTTTATTTTACAAAAGTTATATGAGTAAGATCTGGATGTATGATTATGAAATGGTTAGGTAACGCCTGCATGCTTGAAATAGGCTCACGGGATATCCGTTTGAGGTAGTGTGCACGTTAGATTACCTAAAACCCAAACCGAACAAAAACTGCCAGTTTCGGATCAAACTGGACAGTAAATTTGGAAAGTGAATTTTGAGGCCCTTAGAGGCCGAATCTTTAAAAAGTCAAAACTACAAAGTTGTAGAGAAGGGAAAATCCTAGGGGCCAACGTGGACAATTTTTGAAAATAAAGCCTCTAATACCTTCACTTTTACAAAAACCCGAGACCTATTTCAAGGTTAATAAAAATGGTCGAAGAATTTTCAAAGGCAGAAACAAGCATGTTTAAGTCAGATTTGAGTTTTGAGTTAAAAATAGAAGTTGTAGGAACGTTCAAGGTCTACAACTTTCATGAAGGAAATATTTTCAAATTCGGAACAGATTTGTTAAAAAAGGATCAAATTTAAAGACTGATTTCAAATATAGTTTGTTTTTAGAATTTTAGTGTTTTAAAAGATAGTAGGATTTTAAAGTTTATGCTATGTTTTAATATTCTTGTACTGAGATAAGTCAATAACTAGGGTTGTATGATACTATGATAGGATGATTCTCATCCTATGATTTTTCTGTGAAAACAGGAAAACCACTCGGTTAGGAAAAGCGCTAAACTTGAGATTTAGTATCTGGTAAGTACAACTCCGTCTACAGCATAGACTTTCCGTTGTATACTTACCCAAGTATGATGAATGATCGCTATTAGAATGTGATGTAAATGTATGCTAGAATTGTTTGATGCGGTGTTATGATTATTATGATGATATCAAGCTTATGATTACTATGGTAATATCAAGCTTATGATTATTATGATGATATCAAGTTTATGATTATGAGATAAGGCATGTTGTTAAGATATGAGTATGATTTAAGTTTAGTGACATCACGAAGCATGTTCACTAACAAGATCAATTATGAGATCACGAAAAGCAAGTATGATAGCAAGCGAGCTTGTCGTGTCGTACCGACCCGCGTTAGGTCGGGTTGGACTGTGGTTTGAGTTGGAAATGGACTGGCCGCCCCAACCAAATCATAGTTGCGCGTCCGGTACGTACACTTATGTTATGGGGCCCATAAACAAGATAAGTTAAGAATGCATGAAATGGCATAATACGAGCATAATCGGTTCATGCATATATTATGCAATGCTATGATATGTTATGTATGAAATGTTACGATATGATGAGTTAAGTATGAAATGCTATGGTATGAGATGCTATGTAAGATTATGAAATGCTATGGTATGAGATGCTATGCAAGATTATGAAATGTTATGATATGAGATGCTATGTAGGGTTATGATGAATTATATTTTGAGTTGTATTGTCACAGATAAATATGTTGTACTTGCTGAGCGAAAGCTCACGTCTTACGTCTATGCTGTAGGTAAGCAACCTATGGGCAGTTGTTGATACAAAATGGTGAGTGTGGCAGGGCGAACTGTGAAATGTGGGATTAATAGCCGCTACGCGTTTTGTTCTGTTTGTATGTATATAATTTCGTATTCCGAACATCGTTATATTATTATGCTTTCCGCTTATCCACGCTGTATATCTATATATATGGTTAATCGCTCGTACGCGTTACGTATATAAAAAAAAAAAAAAAAATTTCTGCTGCTTATGCTAAATAAGTAAGAATGTATGTATGTATGTATGTATGGTAACGGCCTGTGCAAGGCGGGTCGTTACAGAGTTGGTATCAGAGCGGTTTCCTGCTATCCAATTTCACAGTATGCCTGCCATTGCCGCCATCATTGTAAGTAATTTTATTTTATTAAGTAAATATTTATTATTTTATTATGTTATTATAGATCCGACGAGATGGATCCCGCGCATGTAAATGAGGATCGGCGTGCAGTGATGTCTTTCTACGAGTCGCATCCTATGATTTATGATGGCACTAGACGGACAGTGTCGTTGGCAGCATGGCTATACGACATGGAATTGATTTTCCATCTTTGCCATATCGAGGAGCGACTACAGGTCTCATTAGCCAGTCGATGTCTCGCAGTAGACGTTCGACTTTGGTGGATGACGATAGGAGAGAGAGAAATGCCAAGTCGGACTTGGGCGCATTTCCGTGCGTTACTAGTTGCGCGCTATGGACCGATACCAGATGAGGGGGCAGATGAGCCCAATCGCGATCCGACAATGTACCGGGATACGCACCATGCCCGATATCTGAGTTTTTCAATGGTTTGGCACGCCTATCCGCAGGAGTCTATGAGCCACTACTGTCGGAGGTTCCAGGAGGAATTACTGCCATATGTCCCCAAGGACCTGGCTAACCCGGTGACATTGGCATTGCAGACACTTCGAGACGGACTGCCTCATCAGATCCGACAGTATGTTCCTATACCGATGCCAGGCATGACGGTGGGGAACATGATCGATGACATTTTAGAGGCATGACAGTATTTTCCAGTAAACATGCAGCCAGTACGGGAGGATTTTGTAATAACTAGAATTTCCCAACGTCATAATGTCTTGTACAGATATTTGAATTATGCCCTGAAGGTATTTATGAAAAGCCCAGCTTAGGGTTTTTATTAGATATTATGAGTTCTTATGTTTTTATAAGACTCCAAAAAAATTATTGCTTTGTAAAGCAAGTGACCTTTTGAGTAAAATGGTATAAAACGTAATGATCAGCTTGTTTACAAATTTTGATTTCTGTTATGAATAATCAAAGTTTGTAATTAAGAAATGTTTATGTGTTATGTTAGATTCTTTGAAAGACCTTTTTGTAGAAAAAGGCAAATCTATGATATATGATTCTCTGTTAGTAGTTTCTAATATTAAGAGAACCCTAGACACAGTTCAGATAAATTCTGGATAATGATCCAGTGCAAGTATACTGTTATCAGTTGAAAACATATCTGAATATGTATGCCAGTATGAAAATGAACTGTGTTTAGGAGTTAAGCCAAGTAAGGTCTTAATCGGTGATACCTTGTCTTAAAAAGAATGACAAATCTCACTTTGAAAATTGGTCACCCTTTAAGGACTAAAACGTAAATATTTTGTCTATAGGGGCCAATAAGTAATTTTAAGAAAAGTGAATGGTTATGGATTTTAAGAAAGTTAAGATAGTGTTAGGTGATTGATTAAGCAAGAATTGGAGGCCAAATGCTATCACCATAGTCGGCCACCCTATAGGGACTAAAGTGCAAATATTTTGCCTTTAGGGGCCAAAATGCAATTTTATGAAAAATTGTGATTTGATAGATAAATTTGTAAATTTATGGAACTACGGATTTTTCTAGTTAGATTTCCTAGTTCAATTGAGTTTATGATGATTTTTAAATTTGTTTAACCTAGTTGGAAATCAAGGAATCAAGTTAGGTTTAGATTGATTCAAAATTGACCAATCATTTGCCTACACTTATACTTAAGGGAACCGGCCACATTAAGGGTTAATGAGTTGATATTTTGCTCTTATGGACCAACAGGCAAGGTATGAAAAATTTGAAGTTCATTAGAATTTGATACCACACAATTTTAACCTTGCCTAGTAAGCAAAGTAGTTTTGCATACTAAGCTATGCTGCATTTTGCAACTTTCACACTTAGCAAGGTATGGCCGGCCACCTTATGAAGAATTTCAAGAAAATTATGATAGATTTTCTTACTAAGCATTCAAATTCAACTAAGCCAAGGATTGGTTACAAAATTTAGTTACCATAGTTATGTTAAAACCAAGAAAGTAACTATGTTTGTTAACTTAGTTAATCTAACTATTTTCTTCCATTTGAATTCTCCATGGCCGGCCACCACATGATTCCATTGAGTAAATATGTTACTCTTGGGGATTAATATGCAGCTTAGAAGTCATAATTTCTCAAAGTTTTAGAGAGAATGACAAGTGTAGTTTATAGCTTTGGTGAGCAAGCTTATAGCCTTGCTTGCTTGGCTTGATAAAACCAAGCTTATGTTGCCACATATGGCCGGTCATCACAAGGAAAACACACATCAAATTTCTAGCTTTGATGACTAAGCCTCTTAGCCTTGATGAGTCATCCATTTAGCTTTCTTCTTTGGCAAGCCAAGGCTTGCAAATTCAACACCAAATCCGGCCAATGGGTGAATGAAACACCATGGCTTAGTTTATGCATTAACCAATCAAGTTTTGCCTCCTAGACTAGCTAGAATTTTGGCACCTCATCACCTAATGGCCAGCCATCTTGAGAACATGCCATATAGCATGGTAGCTTTGGTGAATAAATCACCTTAGCTATGCTTACTCAATGTCTAGGGCCAAGGATGGCCGGCCAACACACAAGGGTTGTGTGCAAAATGAAGATTTTTGGAGGACTAACTAGTAAGGTAAGAACAAAACATTCACCTATAAATAGGAGGTGGTACGAACATATATGATCTTTTGGACAATAACCATAGATTGGAAGCTCATTATCTGCTTCTTCTTTTCCTTAGGAACCGAACAAAAAGTGAGAGAAAGAGTTGAAAACAGATTCGGTTTGTGGTGTTGGTCTAGTGAGAAAGAAAACCTCCAAAACCTTAAGCTAGAATTGTTTTGTGAAGCTTGAGGTAAACTCTTTAACCTCTAGTTTTCATTCACGTTTTTGATAAGAAGATTATGAGTGTGATGTTATGTATAAGCATGAGTTTATGAAAAGTAAATTCAAGTACTATGCTTTATGTGTAGTTGATAGTTTTCGGTTTCGATATGCTAGTTTCGAAATAGGATTTTTATGCAAGTGTAGGATTTTTGTTTTAAAAAATTATATGAGTAAGATCTGATTGTATGAGTATGAAATGGTTAGGTAACGCCTGCATGCTTGATATAGGCTCACGGGGTAACCATTTGAGGTAGTGTGCACGTTAGTTACCTAAAAACCAAACCGAACAAAAAACTGCCAGTTTCGGGGTAAATTGGACAGTATTTTGGAAAGCGAATTTCGAGGCCCTTAGAGGCCGAATCATGAAAAAGCTAAAACTACAAAGTTGTAGAGAAGGGAAAATCCTAGGGGCCAACGAGGACAGTTTTTGAAAATAAGGCCTCTAAGACCTTCGTTTTTACAAAAACCCGAGACCTATTTCAAGGTTAAGAAAAATGGTCGAAGAATGTTCAAAGGCAGAAACAAGCATGTTTAAGTCAGATTTGGATTTTAAGTTTAAAACAGAAGTTGTAGGAACCTTCAAGTCTACAACTTTATGAAGGAAATATTTTCAATTCGGAACAAATTTGTTAGAAAAGGATCAAATAAAAGACTGACTTCAAATATAATTTGTTTTCAAGAATTTTAGTGTTTTAAAGGATAGTAAGATTTTAATGTTTATGCTATGTTTTGATATCCTTATACTGAGAAAGTTAATAACTAGGGTTGTATGATACTATGATAGGATGATTCTCATCCTATGATTTTTCTGTGAAAACAGGAAAACCACTCGGTTAGGAGAAACGCTAAATTTGAGAGTTAGAAACTGGTAAGTACAACTCCGTCTACAGCATAGACTTTCCGTTGTATACTTACCCAAGTATGATGAATGATCGCTATTAGAATGTGATGTAAATGTATGCTAGAATTGTTTGATGCGATTTATGATTATTATGATTATTATAAGCTTATGATTATTATGATGATATCAAGTTTATGATTATGAGATAAGGCATGTGTTAAGATATGAGTATGATTAGTTTAGTGACATCACGAAGCATGTTCACTAACAAGATCAATTATGAGATCATGAAAAGCAAGTATGATGGCAGGCGAGCTTGCCGTGTCGTACCGACCCGCGTTAGGTCGGGTTAAGCTATGGCAAGAGTAAGCCCATAGAGCGCGCCCGGTACGTACACTTATGTTATGGGGCCCATAACAAGATAAGTTAAGAATGAACAAGATGGCATAATAGAGCATAATCGGTTCATGCATATATTATGCAATGCTATGATATGTTATGTATGAGATGTTACGATACGATGAGATAAGTAGGAAATACTATGATATGAGATGCTATGATGAGTAAGTATGTTTGCTATGAGATGCTATGTTATAAGATTGTGATGAATTATGTTTTGAGTTGTATTGTCACGGATAATATGTTGTACTTGCTGAGCGAAAGCTCACGTCTTACGTCTATGCTGTAGGTAACAACCTATGGGCAGTTGTTGATACAAGATGGCGAGCGTGGCAGGGCGAACTGTGAAATGTGGGATTAATAGCCGCTACGCGTTTTGTTTCTTTATATGTATATGATTTTGTATTCCGAACATCCTGACATTACTATGCTTTCCGCTTATCCGTGCCGTATATATATATATATGGCTAATCGCTCATACGCTTATGTATATAAAAAAAAAAAAAAAATTTCCGCTGTTTACGTTAAATAAGTAAGAAGTATGTATGTATGTATGGTAACGGCCTGTGCAAGCGGGTCGTTACAGATTGGTATCAGAGCGGTTTCCTGCTATCCAATTTCACAGTATGCCTGCCATCGCCACCATCATTGTAAGTAATTTTATTTTATGAGTAAATACTTATTACGTAATTATGTTATGCTAGACGCGACGAGATGGATCCCGCGCATGTCAATGAGGATCGGCGTGCAGTGATGTCTTTTACGAGTCGCATCCTATGATTTTTGATGGCACTAGACGGACGGTGTCGTTAGTAGCATGGCTATATGACATGGAATTGATTTTCCATCTTTGTCATATCGAGGAGCGATTACAGGTTTCATTAGCCAGTCGATGTTTCGCAGTAGACGTTCGACTTTGGTGGATGACGATAGGAGAGAGAGAAATGCCGACTCGGACCTGGGCGCATTTCCGTGCGTTACTAGTTGCACGCTATGGACCGATACCAAATGAGGGGGCAGATGAGCCCTATCGTGATCCTGCGATGTACCGGAGTATGTACCACTCCCGATATCTGAGTTTTCAGTGGTTTGGCACGCCTACCCGCAGGAGCCTATGAGCCACTATTGTCGGAGGTTCCAGGAGGAGTTATTGCCATATGTCCCCCAGGACTTGGCAACCCGGTGACATTAGCATTACAGACGCTTCGAGATGGACTGCCTCATCAGATCCGGCAGTATGTTCCTATACCGATGCCTGGCACGACGGTGGGGAACATGATTGATGATATTTTAGAGGCTGAGGCTGTCATGCAAGCCATGCAGGTTGCTGAGGTTGCGGGTGGTCCGCAAGCACCAGTCGATGAGGTTGGGATGGAAGAGCCGCCTTTCGAGGCCGATCCAGCACCACCCCAAGACGCCGAGGCCGATATGGCCGTAAATGAGTTTGATAACTTCCTAGTTGTCCTGGAGGATCAGCCATTAGATCCTAATCCCCTGATTATTGACATTTCTAGTGACGACGAGGAAGAATTAGAGCCAGCGCCAGAAATTGAGCATGCGGGCTGGCTAGAGAATGATGATGTGTTTGATTATGGCGAGGACCCCGAATAGATTGTGTTTCATAACGGAGCTGAGGAGTCAAATTCCACACATCCTCGGTGGTTACGATCGAACACCAAGAATAGACTAATCGTGTATATGTATTTTGAGTAGTTTATGACTAATATGTACTAGCTTATCTTTTTGTGTCCTTTTGACGATAGGCTTGTACTGTTATATGATGAGAAAGTGTTAGACACTTCCATCAGAAGTTATGGTTATGTATGTACAGTGATCGTGTTAAAATGTATTTACAAGATTGTAAATATGAAGTACTTTTTATAAGAATGTAAAAAGTCGGTTCAAATATGAGATGATATGATATGATTATGAAAGGCATATTACGAGTTGTATGTGCTATAATACGATGAAAACGTTCTGATATGATACAGTAATAACGTTCTGATGTAACGTAATATGTTATATTATAATAAGAAAGTATGAAAGAAAGGATATTCCTAGTATGATAATATCTTTTCTTGTGATTTGATAGGAACTAGAAAATGGTTCGTACTCGTCGTACGGTACCTGTAAATCAGCCAGAACCAGATTTCGCAACTGTTGTAACGAATTTGCAACGGCAGCTGCTGGAACAGCAGCAAGAAACGAATAGATTGCGGGAGCAACTAGCTCATGTGAACCAGAGACCTCGAGCTGAGGAAGTTCCTCTACAACAGAATAGAGTACCTCCAGAACCAGAAGTTCAACCAGAGGTACAGCCAGAAAATCCACGGAATTTTGGAGTTCCGTTAGTACCTGCAGAAGTTCCAGTAAACATGCAGCCAGTACGGGAGGATTTACTGTACGAAAGATTCAGGCGAATGAAGGCACCTGAATTCGAAGGACTAATGGACCCGATAGCTGCGGATAATTGGTTAATCGATATCCAAGTTATCTTGGACTTTATGAGGCTATCGGAACAAGAACAAGTTCTATGTGCTTCCTTCGCACTCAAAAAGACGCTAGACACTGGTGGAGGACTGTCCAGATGCGTGGAGATATTGCCACCATGGGCTGGCAAGACTTTGTGACGGAGTTCCGCACTACGTACTACAACAGGGAAATCCTGGCAGCTCAGCAGGATGAGTTCGCCAGTTTGAAACAAGGGTCAATGACAGTATTGGAAGCTGTCAAGAAATTTGATCAGTTAGCCCGGTTGTGTCCGGAGTTGGTTCCCAATGAACGGAAAAGGTGAGAAGGATGATGAAGATGTTCCGTACTGATATTGCCAAGCAGGTTAGTGCTGGCAGTAGTCCACCTACCCTGGTATCCGACTGTGTGAGTCGGGCAATGAGAGCCGAGTATTGGATAAACCAGGACAAGGAAGCAAGGGCTCAGATTTTTAAGGCCAGAAAGGAGGAGAAAACCGTAGTAAAGCCGACGCAGCCCCGTCAAGGTCTAGAGTTGAGTCAGAAAGGCCTGATAAGTAGCCCGGCCCAAGGTTCCAAACATTTTGGGAGGAACAAGAGAAAAGGGAGTTTCTCTGGCCAGGGTCCGCAAAGGAATTACCCTCAGAAGAAGAACAATAGAGGAAATGAGGGTACTAGTACTGATTACCCCACGTGTACTAGGTGTGGAAGGAAACACCCAGGAGTTTGTAGAATGGGGTCAGATGCCTGCTTCCTGTGTGGTAAGGAAGGGCATTATGCGAAGAACTGCCATTTGAATAACCGAGGCCAAAACCCTTCGTACCCGAGTCAGAACACCAAGGCAGATTAGAGGCTCCTGAACCTCAAGCCAGGATCTATGCCTACACCAGGGGTGATGCTGAAGCTGGGACTTCACATGTGGTGACAGGTCAGATTTTTATCGCCACCTTCGATGCTGTTGCTTTGTTTGATTCTGGGGCTACTCACTCATTTGTATCTTTGGAGTTCGCCCAGAAGTTAGGAAGAGGTGTGGATAGTTTAGATCAACCCTTTAAAACTTCTTTGCCATCCGGAGAGATTTTGTGGTCCAATTTTTGGATACGAAATACTTCCGTGACTATCTGTGGCAGAGAATTGTTTGTAGATCTCATCGTGATCAAGCTTCAGGATTTCGATGTGATCTGAGGGATGGACTTCTTAGGAAAATATAACGCCAAGATCGACTGTCGAAAGCATTGTGTAACGTTTAACCCGTACGAAGAGGAGGAGTTTAATTTATACGGACAATCTCAGAATTCAGCAACCAAACTGGTTTCAGTAATGAAGGCTTGGAAGATGTTAGCTAATGGTTGTCAAGGATATTTAGCTAACATGATGAATAAGGATTGTGAAGTGGAGTTGATGCCGGAAGATGTTCCCATTATAAAGGAATATGTGGATATCTTTCCGAAGGATTTACCCGGACTTCCGCCAGAACGCGAGATTTTGTTCGAAATCGAATTACTACCTGGAGTTGCACCGATCTCCAAAGCGCCTTACCGTATGGCACCAGCTGAGCTTAGGGAATTGCAAGTGCAGTTACAAGAACTGCTTGACAAAAGATTCATCCGACAGAGTTACTCCCCATGGGGAGCACCGGTGCTGTTCGTAAAGAAGAAGGATGGATCATTACGTATGTGTATCGACTACCGTGAGTTGAATAAGATTACGATCAAGAACAAGTATCCCCTTCCGAGGATTGACGATCTCTTCGATCAACTCAGAGGAGCAGTTGTATTTTCGAAGGTCGATCTACGTTCAGGCTATCATCAGCTCAGGATCAAGGAGGCAGATATTTCCAAGACGGCCTTTCGAACACGTTACGGGCATTATGAGTTTTTGGTTATGCCATTTGGATTAACCAATGCCCCGGCAGCATTTATGGACCTTATGAATCGAGTATTCAAGGAGTATCTAGATAAGTTCGTCATTGTTTTTATTGACGATATTCTGATCTACTCAAGGTCCAAAGAGGAACATGAGCATCACCTTAGATTGGTGATGGAGACGTTGAGAAGGAATCAGATGTATGCCAAATTCACAAAATGTGAATTTTGGTTGGAAAAAATTCATTTCTTGGGTCATGTTGTATCGAAGGAAGGAATTTCAGTAGACCCTGCTAAGGTGGAGGCGGTTAGTGCATGGCCAGCACCCAAAAATGTTACGGAAATAAGAAGTTTCCTAGGATTAGCTGGCTATTACCGACGATTCGTCGAGGGATTTTCCAAGATCGCTACACCCCTCACTGCTTTTACCAGAAAAGGAAAGACTTTTGAATGGACTCAGAAGTGTGAGGAGAATTTCCAGGAGCTCAAGAAAAGGCTGACGAGTGCGCCTGTGTTAATTATTCCTGATGTAGATGCAGGAAATTTCGTGATCTATAGTGACGCTTCTAAAAATGGATTAGGAGTTGTCTTAATGCAGAATGGCAAGGTAGTGGCCTATGCATCTCGACAGTTAAAGATTCACGAAAAGAATTATCCCACGCACGATTTAGAGCTCGCGGCAGTAGTTTTCGCACTTAAGATTTGGAGACACTATTTGTATGGGAATAAGTGTGAAATCTACACTGATCACCAGAGCCTTAAGTATATTTTTACTCAGAAGGAGCTCAATATGAGACAACGTAGATGGCTGGAACTTGTTAAGGATTATGACTGTGAGATCCTTTATCATCCTGGAAAGGCGAATAGAGTAGTAGATGCCTTAAGCAGGAAATCCGTAGGCATGCTGATGTCTATTGGAATGTTTCCTAAGCCACTACAAAAGGAGATTTCTGAGTTTAATTTGGAGATGATAACGGGGAAATTATCTTCTCTAACCATTCAGTCTAATTTGATGGAATCCATTAAGTCTCACCAAGAAAAGGATTCCTTTTTGATGAAAACTCAGCTTTTTGGAGGAAAAAGCAATGAGTTTAGAACCACTGCAGATGGCGTCATCTACTTCAAGGAGAGAATCTGTGTTCCCAACTTCAAAGTCTTGAAGGATCAGATTTTGTTGGAAGCACATATGACGCCATACTCAGTACATCCAGGAGCTTCCAAGATGTACAAAGACCTTCGAGAAAGTTTCTGGTGGCCCAATATGAAGAATGAGGTAGCAGAATATGTGTCGAAATGCCTAACTTGTCAGAAAGTTAAGGCTGAACATCGACATCCGGGCGGAGAACTGCAGAAAATAGAGCTTCCTGAGTGGAAATGGGAGCAGATTACTATGGATTTCGTAGTAGGACTACCCAAGACTACAAGCAGAAGTGACACGATTTGGGTGATTGTTGATAGATTAACCAAATCGGCTCACTTTATTGCGTTTAAGGCCACCTTTTCTGTGGAAAAATTAGCTAAAATTTATGTATCCCAGATTGTCAGATTTCATGGAGTACCAAAATCGATCATCTCGGACCGTGATGGACGTTTCACTTCTCGATTTTGGACTAGTGTTCACAACGTCATGGGGTCGAAATTGAAGTTTAGCACGGCATTTCACCCCCAAACTGATGGTCAATCCGAACGAACCATCCAGACACTGGAAGATATACTAAGGTCATGTGTGCTGGATTTCAAAGGAAACTGGGATCAGAAGCTGCCATTGATCGAATTTTCATATAACAACAGTTATCATGCTTCAATTGGTATGGCTCCATTTGAAGCATTATATGGAAGAAAATGTCGATCTCCTATTCACTGGCAGGAAGTTGGACAGAAACAGCTACAAACCACAGATTTTATCAAGAAGACCTTTGAGGACATTCAGAAGGTCAGACAGAGGCTCGACATAGCTTTTAACAGACAGAAAAGTTATGCCGACAAACGTAGGAGGCCTTTGGAATTCCAAGTGGGTGATGCAGTGTTCATCAGGATTACTCCTATGAAAGGAGTAATGTGCTTTGGAAAGAAAGGGAAGCTTAGCCCAAGATATACGGGGCCATTTGAGATCCTTGAAAGGATTGGAAAAGTAGCCTACAAGCTTGCCCTACCGCCTGAATTGGCTTCGATGCATAACGGTTTCCATGTGTTGATGCTAAAGAAGTATATATCCGACCCTTCCCATGTGCTTAGTCAAGAACCAGTAGAGGTTCAAACGGACTTAACTTATGAAGAAAAGCCCGTTCAAGTACTGGATTGGGAAGAGAAGGTCTTAAGAAATAAAACCATTTCCATGGTCAAAGTGTTATGGCGAAACCACAGGGTTGAAGAAGCAACCTGGGAGTTGGAAGATGAGATGAGGAAGAACTATCCCGACTTGTTCTAATTTTCGAGGACAAAAATTTTTAAGGGGGGTAGATTGTAATAACTAGAATTTCCCAACGTCATAATGTCTTGTACAGATATTTGAATTATGCCCTGAAGGTATTTATGAAAAGCCCAGCTTAGGGTTTTTATTAGATATTATGAGTTCTTATGTTTTTATAAGACTCCAAAAAAATTTATTGCTTTGTAAAGCAAGTGACCTTTTGAGTAAAATGGTATAAAATGTAATGATCAGCTTGTTTACAAATTTTGATTTCTGTTATGAATAATCAAAGTTTGTAATTAAGAAATGTTTATGTGTTATGTTAGATTCTTTGAAAGACCTTTTTGTAGTAAAAGGCAAATCTATGATATATGATTCTCTGTTAGTAGTTTCTAATATTAAGATAACCCTAGACGCAGTTCAGATAAATTCTGGATAATGGTCCAGTGCAAGTATACTGTTATCAGTTGAAAACAGTATCTGAATATGTATGCCAGTATGAAAATGAACTGTGTTTAGGAGTTAAGCCAAGTAAGGTCTTAATCGGTGATACCTTGTCTTAAAAAGAATGACAAATCTCACTTTGAAAATTGGTCACCCTATAGGGACTAAAGTGCAAATATTTTGCCTTTAGGGGCCAAAATGCAATTTTGTGAAAAATTGTGATTTGATAGATAAATTTGTAAATTTATGGAACTACGGATTTTTCTAGTTAGATTTCCTAGTTCAATTTAGTTTATGATGATTTTTAAATTTGGTTAACCTAGTTGGAAATCAAGGAATCAAGTTAGGTTTAGATTGGTTCAAAATTGACCAATCATTTGCCTACACTTATACTTAAGGGAACCGGCCATATTAAGGGTTAATGAGCTGATATTTTGCTCTTAAGGACCAATAGGCAATGTATGAAAAATGTAATAACTAGAATTTTTCTATGTTACAATTTCTTGTATAGAAATTTGAATTGTACCGTAAAGGTAGTTATGCAAAAGCCCGGTTTAGGGTTTTTATTCAGAATTGTGAGTTCTTATGCTTTTATAAGACTCAAAAATGATTGCTTAGTTGAGCATACGACCTTTTGAGGAAAAAGGTATAAAAACGCTATGATTTTTACGAAAGTCAAAGTTTGACCAGAAAGTCAAGGTTTGACCAGAAAGTCAAAGTTTGACCAGAAACCGTCAAGTTGACCAAGAGAGTCCATGTTGACAGGATAGGCAACATTGACCCACGAAAGTCAAAAATTGGCTAGAAAGATCAATTCTTTGACGATATCGAAAAATGGTGAGCAGTATAGGAAGTATACTGCGGAAAACCAAATTTTTCAGATAAAATGGTTTAAGTTAGATTCAAGACCACCATAGAAAAATCAAGCACACTAAGTAGGAGATTAAAGGCTAAAAGGCTCGAAACAAAAAGAGAATTTTTCGTATAGTCCATTATTAGACAGATAAATTTTGGACTGCATTTTAATAATCGGTACTGTGAATCAAAGACCACAGTATCAACTATATCTGTTTAGTATTGAAAGATACTGTCTAATCAAAAATTAGGCCAAATAAGGCCTTAATGGTGATGTCACATTACTTTTGATTTATGACATCATTTTAAGGCTTTAATGAAAAATTGGAAAGAAATAGGTTGGTTCTAGAACAACCATGGCCGGCCACCTCACCCCCCTAATGTGCAATTTGGTGAACTTTGAAGGACTATTTTGCAATTTTGGAAAGTTCAAAAATGCCTATAAATAGGAGTGCTTCCTATTCACAAAAATTAGAAAATCTAGCCAAACTTTGGTCTTTTTTCTGCCCAAAATCCGAACTTGAGGGAGCTGCCAAAGAGAAAGAAAAAGTTTGGAAAATCAAAGAATTAGTCTTAGGAGTGTTAGGCATTCACTATGAAGCAAGCCAAGAAGTTGGAGAAAATTTGGAGACCTTTTGGCCATTGCTGGCCGGTTCTGTGGCAGCAGCAAGGGGGAAGAAAAATTGAAGGGGAAAACATATAGGGAGGTGGCTGATTCTTGTGGGAAGTAGCCGGAGTCTTGGGAAGAGCTGTCCCTAGGTGGCTGGAAAATTTTAGGCTCATTGGAAGGAGCTAAGGCCGGCTGCACCAAGGAGAAAGGAAGGGAGAAATTTGAGCCAAGCAAACCCACATTTGGGCTAAGTAAGGTAAAATTTCTCTTGGCCCTTAAATCTCTTAATTCAAATTCTAAATTAGAGATTTAAGTGTATTACAAGCTGTTTTGTAATGAGCATAAGCTCAATTTAAATTTTTGCCTTAGGTCAGATTTTAGTGTGTGCTTGATTAGTTAGTTAAGGGTGGTTGATTTAGTGTTTTGATTGATGTTTAATTGTGCATTTGTATGTGCTTATGAGTATGATTGTATGTTAGATTAATTAGGGGTTGTATGTTTCCCCAAATCTGCCCAACAGAATAGTAATGGCATGTTAGGGTGTTAGATTGTAATATGTATGCTATGTTGGTAGAAATCAAGAACAAGCAAAAACCCTAACCTTAATTAATGCAAATGTGTTGTTTGATTTACATGATCATGTGGGGGCTCATGTAAGTCAATTTGGGACGATAGAAAAACGTTGCATGGTGATTTTAGGCTCCCGCTGTATTCGGTTGAGATAGTGTGCACGAATTAGGACGAGAAACCAAGAAACGAACAAAAACTGCCAATTCGGGTTCAGACTGACCAGTTTTCTGGAAAGTCAGTTTTGAGGCCCTTAGAGGCTGATTTTGGAAAAACGTAAAACACAAAAGTTGTAGATAAGGGTTTTTCCTAGGGGTTAGCATGGACAGTTTTCAAAAATAAGGCTCCAATGGCCTTCGTTTTTATGAAAACCCGAGCCTGACCGTGCCCAGACCCTATGCACGGCCAGGTGAGTTTAATAGGTTAAAGGAGTGGGTTAGAGACCGATTTGGGTCTCGAGTTCAAAACGAAAGTTTTAGTATTTTGAATGCTTTAAAACTTTCATGAAGAAAACGTTTTCAAATTCGGCCTTGATTTTTAAATAGAAAATTGGATTTCAAAACTGTGCAGTGAACAAGAAATTCTTGCACAGGGACTTCTAAAACAGTGCAGGAAAAGGGCATTTCTGCACATCCACTGACTAATTCTCAGTGAGAAACTGTTCCAAAGGCAGTTTATGTTTTTAATGATTTTTACAAAAACCCACTCATCAGATTCTGAGTTTTTAATAAAATGATCTTAAAACTCTAAGTTTTTCCGAAATAAAGAAAGAGTTTAAATTGAGTTAAATGAACCATAACCGGGAAAGGTACCGAGTTATTGGTTTGGGCCCTAAGCCCAAGGTTTATCCAACGTAACCCAATATAATGACTAAGTTGGGCTTAAAAACCAGGGTTACTCAAGAGTAACCCGATGGAATGAATTTTCAAACAAGCTTAGGCCCAAGGTTAGGTTTAATAACCTAACACAGTTATGAAAGGCTGTTTAGCCAAGGTTACTTTATGAGAGGTATGAATGTTGGTTTGATTATCAACATTCTGTAAGAACATAATTCTTACTCTATGTCCTCTGATATAGCAGGAAATAGCTTGCGGAAGTATCCTGAAGTGGATCAACAAGTCTCGGGACATAGTACTCAAGGTAAGTACAACTCCGCCTACAGCATAGGCTTTTGTTGTATACTTGCCAAGTATGTTGCTGTAAGTAATGATGTGTTTAATATATGACTATGTTAAGTTCATTAGCATGAGAAAAAGATATAATGTCAAGATATGATCATGAATTATGAATAGTGACATCACGAAGCATGTTCACTAATAAGAACAAATATGAGTTCATGAAAAGTAAGTATGATGGCAAGCAAGCTTGCCTGTGTCGTACCGACCAGCGTTAGGTCGGGTTGGACTGTGGTTTGAGTTGGAATTGGTTTGGCCGCCCCAACCAAATCATAGTTGCGCGCCCGGTACGTACACTCATGATAAGGGGCCCATTAGTAAGATAAGTTAAGAATGAATACAATGGCATAATGAGAGCATAACTGGTACATGCATATATTATGCGATGTTATGACATGTTATGTATGTTATGATATGTATGCTATGGGAAGTGATGTATGACATGTATGATATGCTATGTCTATGTAAGGTCATGATGAGTATGTTTATGTTTGTTTCCGCGGATATGTATATGTTGTACTTGCTGAGCGAAAGCTCACGTGACTTACGTCTATGCTGTAGGTAAGCAACCTACAACCAACTGATGGTGCAGGGTGGCGAGCGGGGCAGAGCATACATTGGAATGTGGGGATTATAACCGCTTCGCGTTTTAATCTTTTTATGTAAATTATTTTGTATGCAAACATCGTTATATATTGCAAGTATCCGCACTGTATAAAAAAAAAAAAAAATTTCCGCTGCTTACGCCAATTAAATAAGTACGCATGTATGTATGTATGTATGGTAACGGCCTGTGCTAGGCGGGTTGTTACAGAGTTGGTATCAGAGCGGTTCCCTGCTACCTAATTTCACAGTATGCCTGCCGTCGCCGCCATCATTGTAAGTAATTTTATTTTATGAATAATTAATTATTAAATGATTATGTTATGATAGATACGACGTTATGGATCCCGCTGGAGCCGATGGGGATCGACGTGCTGTGACGTCTTTCTATGAGTCGCACCCGATGATTTTTGACGGGACGAGACGGACCGTGTCGTTAGCGGCATGGTTATACGACATGGAGTTGATCTTCCGACTATGTCATATAGAGGAGCGACTACAGGTCTCCTTAGCCAGTCGGTGTCTGGCAGTAGACGCACGGTTATGGTGGATGACGATAGGAGAGGGATCGATGCCGAGTCGCACTTGGGCGCATTTCCGTGCGTTGCTAGTCGCACGTTTTGGACCGCTACCGGACGAGGGTGCCGGTGGACCTCATCGCGATCCTGCGATGTATCGGGATATGTATCATGCCCGATACCTCAGTTTTTCAGCAGTATGGCACGCCTACCCACAGGAGCCCATGAGCCATTACTGCAGGCGGTTTCAGGAGGAGCTGTTGCCTTACGTCCCCCGGGACTTGGCTAACCCTGGGATGATTTCACTACAGACTTTCTGGGACGGATTGCCTCCGCAGATCCGGCAGTACGTTCCCATGCCGTTGCCTGAGACGACGGTGGGGAACATGATAGAGGATATTATGGGGGCCGAGGCCGTTGTACAGGCTATGCAGGCCGCTGGGGTCGCAGAGGGCCATCAGGCACCGGTCGACGACGCTGGGATGGGAGAGCCGTTTTTCGGGCCTGGTCCAGTTTTTCCAGAGGACCCGATACCCGCAGAGCCAGTACAGGCAGTGCCGCCCTAGGACGCCGAGGCTGACGAGGTCGGGGATGATTTCGACCCCGATGATCTTATAGTTGTTCCAGAGGATCCGCCTGTAGACCCCCTGATCATCGATATTTCTAGCGATGAGGAGGACGATATGGAGCCGGAGCCAGAGCATGAGGACTGGTCCGCGGACGATGAGGATGATATGGAGCCCGGGCCAGAGTTTGAGCCTGAGGACTGGCAGGAGGAGGATTTTGATGAGGACCCTGATGAGTTTCCATTGCACGATGGAGATGACGATGCAGACTCCGACGCGCCCTCAGTAGTTACGGACGAGCAGATAGATTAGGCTAACTCTGTATATATTTTTATTTTCCGACGGATATGTACTAGCTTATATTTTTGGATGATAGGCTTGTACTGATGTATGATGGGAAAGTGTTAGACACTTCCATCCGAAATTTTGGCCCTATGTGTACAGAAATCGTATCAAAATGTATTTACAAGATTGTGAATATAATGTACTTTTTGTAAGAATACAAAAAGAAAGTTCAAGTATGAAATATTATGATATGATGATGAAAGGCATGTTACGAGTTGTTATGTGCCATGATACGATGATAAAGTTATGATATGAAGAATTATGTTATGTATGACGATAAATGTATGAAAGAAGGGATATTTCCGGTATGATAATATCTTTTCTTATGTTTTAATAGGATCAAGAAAATGGTTCGTCCACGACGAGCAGTGCCTGAAAATCCGCCCGAGCCGGATCTCGCAACCATTGTTGCAAATTTGCAACGGCAGCTGCTGGAACAGCAGCAAGAGACAAATAGACTGCGAGAGCAGTTAATTCAGATGAACCAGAGACCTCGGGCTGATGAGGTTCCTCTTCAGCAGAACAGGGTGCCTCCGGTACCAGAAGTCCAACCGGAAGTACAACGAGGGGATCTACGGAATGTTGAGATTCCGGTAGCACCTGCAGGAGTTCCAGTAAACTTACCGCCAGTACGGGAAGATTTACTATATGAGAGATTCAGGAGGATGAAGGCACCTGAATTTGAGGGATTAATGGATCCGATAGCTGCGGATAATTGGTTGATTGATGTCCAAGTCATCCTGGACTTCATGAGGCTATCGGAGCAGGAAAAGGTTCTCTGTGCTTCCTTCGCCCTCAAGAAAGACGCCAGACACTGGTGGATGACTGTCCAGATGCGGCGAGATGTTACCGCCATAGGCTGGCAAGATTTTGTGACAGAGTTCCGCACCATGTACTACAATAGGGAAATTCTGGCAGCCCAGCAGGATGAGTTCGCCAGTTTGAAACAGGGATCAATGACAGTAATGGAGGCTGTCAAGAAGTTTGAACAGTTGGCCCGGTTGTGTCTGGAACTGGTTCCCAACGAAACAGAATAAGTTAGAAGAATGATGAAGATGTTCCGGACAGATATCGCCAAGCAAGTTAGCGCTGGCAGTAGCCCACCTACCCTGGTATCCGATTGCGTGAGTCGTGCGATAAGGGCCGAATACTGGATTAACCAGGACAAGGAAGCAAGGGCTCAGATCTTCAGAGCAAAGAGGGATGAAAAAGCCGTGGCAAAGCCGACTCAGCCCCGCCAAAACTGTAATGACTAGAATTTCCCAACGTCATAATGTCTTGTGTAGATATTTGAATTGTGCCATGAAGGTATTTATGAAAAGCCCAGCTTAGGGTTTTTATTAGATATTGCGAGTTCTTATGCTTTTATAAGACTCCAAAAATTATTGCTTTGTAAAGCAAGTGATCTTTTGAGTAAAACGGTATAAAACGTAATGATCAGCTTGTTTACAAATTTTGATTTCTGTTATGAATAATCAAAGTTTGTAATTAAGAAATGTTTATGTGTTATGTTAAATTCTTCGAAAGACCTTTTTGTAGTAAAAGGCAAATCTATGATTTATGATTCTCTGTTAGTAGTTTCTAAATTAAGAGAACCCTAGATGCAGTTCAGATAAATCTGGATAATGGTCCAGTGCAAGTATACTGTTATCAGTTGAAAACAGTATCTGAATATGTATGCCAGTATGAGAATGAACTGTGTTTAGGAGATAAGCCAAGTGAGGTCTTAAAAAGAATGACAAATGTCATTTGAGAACCGGCCACCCTATAGGGACTAAAGTGCAAATATTTTTGCCTTTAGGGGCCAAAGTGCAATTTTGTGAAAATTAGGTTCGATAGATAAATTTGTAAATTTATGGAACTATGGATTTTTCTAGTTAGATTTCCTAGTTCAATTTAGCTTATGATGATTTTTAAATTTGGTTAACCTAGTTGGAAACCAAGGAATCAAGTTAGGTTTGGATTGGTTCAAAATTGACCAATCATTTGCCTACACTTGTACTTAAGGGAACCGGCCACATCAAGGGTTAATGAGCTGATATTTTGCTCTTAAGGACCAATAGGCAAGGTATGAAAAATTTGAAGTTCATTAGAATTTTACCTCACAATTTTAGCCTTGCCTAGTAAGCAAAGTAGTTTTGCATACTAAGTTATGTTGCATTTTGCAACTTTTATACCTAGCAAGATTGGCCGGCCACCTTATGAATAATTGCAAGAAAATTTTATGACTTTAAGGGCTGATTAGTAGATAGGGAATTAGGTGTTTCTTTATGAGTTTGACACCTAAAAACCTAGCCTTGCTTAGTAAGCATTTTAGCTATGCTTACTTGGCTATTTGTGATGTTTCATCAAGCAAAAATCTGTCCATTTGGCACACCAAGGAACCGGCCACCACCTTGGCTAGACACATCATGAAACTAGCCTTGGTTAGCAAGCACTTTAGCCTAGCCTATTTGGCTAGCAAAGCCAAGCAAACCAAGCCACCTAAGGCCGCCACCATATGGTTTAGACACCTAATGGCCTAGCCTTGGTGAATCACCATTTTAGCTTGCTCATTTGGCAAGCCAAGCTCTTGCCAAACCTACACCAAATCCGGCCATTTGGAGGGAGAGACACCTCATGGTCTAGCCTTGATGAGTCACCCTTTTAGCTTGCCTCTTTGGCCAGCCAAGGCCTTGCTAAATCAGCACCAAAATCCGGCCAATGGAAGGATGACACCATGATGTAGCTTAGATGAATCAGCATGTCTAGCTTTGCCACCATGGCTAGCTAGGATTTTGACACATCATCACTCTAATGACCAGCCATCCTAAGGGCAAGGCACATCACCTAGTAGCCTTGGTGAGTCAATTTAGCTTTGCTTACTCATTTCCTAGGGCCAGCCATGGCCGGCCAGCACACAAGGATTTGCTGGAAAAAAAATAAAAGTTTGGAGGACTAGTTGGCAAAGTAAGAACAAAAATTCATCTATAAATAGATGAAGGCAAAATCTGTAGGATTCTTTTAGTTCACCTCTCAGCCATCAAGCACCTCTTACCCCTTAAAAGCCGAACAAAAATTGAGAGAAAGCTGAAATCAGTTTCGGTTGGTGTTGGTTTAGTGAAAAAGAAAACCTCCAAAACCTAAGCTAGAATTTGTTTTGTGAAGCTTGAGGTAAACTCTTTAACCTCTAGTTTTCATTCACGTTTTTGATAAGAAGATTGTGAGTGTGATGTTATGTATAAGCATGAGTTTATGAAAAGCAAATTCAAGCACTATGCTTTATGTGTAGTTGATAGTTTTCGGTTTCGATATGCTAGTTCGAAATAGAATTTTATGCAAGTTTAAGATTTTTTTTTACAAAAATTATATGAGTAAGATCTGATTGTATGAGTATGAAATGATTAGGTAACACCTGCATGCTTGATATAGGCTCACGGGGTATCCGTTTGAGGTAGTGTGCATGTTAGATTACCTAAAACCCAAACCGAACAAAAACTGCCAGTTTCGGGTCAAACTGGACAGTAAATTTGAAAAGCGAATTTTGAGGCCTTTAGAGGCCGAATCATGAAAAAGTTAAAACTACAAAGTTGTAGGAAGGGAAAATCCTAGGGCTAGCGAGGACAGTTTTTGAAAATAGGCCTCTAAGACCTTCGTTTTTACAAAAACCCGAGACCAAATTTTAGGGTAATGAAAATGGTCGAAGAATTTTCAAAGGCAGAAACAAGCATGTTTAAGTCAGATTTGAGTTTTGAGTTAAAAACAGAAGTTGTAGGAACCTTCAAGGTCTACAACTTTCATGAAGGAAATATTTTCAAATTCGGAACAGATTTGTTAAAAACGGATCAAATTTAAAGACTGATTTCAAATATAGTTTGTTTTTAGAATTTTAGTGTTTTAAAAGATATAGGATTTTAAGTTTATGCTATGTTTTTGATATCCTTATACTGAGATAAGTTGATAACTAGGGTTGTATGATACTATGATAGGATGATTCTCATCCTATGATTTTTCTGTGAAAACAGGAAAACTACTCGGTTAAGAAAGCGCTAAACTTGAGATTTAGTATTGGTAAGTACAACTCCGTCTACAGCATAGACTTTCCGTTGTATACTTACCCAAGTATGATGAATGATCGCTATTAGAATGTGATGTAAATGTATGCTAGAATTGTTTGATGCGGTGTTATGATTATTATGATGATATCAAGCTTATGATTATTATAATGATATTAAGCTTATGATTATTATGATGATATCAAGTTTATGATTATGAGATAAGGCATGTTGTTAAGATATGAGTATGATTTAAGTTTAGTGACATCACGAAGCATGTTCACTAACCAGATCAATTATGAGATCACGAAAAGCAAGTATGATGGCAGGCGAGCTTGCCGTGTCGTACCGACCCGCGTCAGGTCGGGTTGAGCTATGGCAAGAGTAAGCCCATAGAGCGCACCCGATACGTACACTTATGTTATGGGGCCCATAAGCAAGATAAGTTAAGAATGAACATGATGGCATAATAAGAGCATAATCGGTTCATGCATATATTATGCGATGTCATGAAATGGTATGTACGTTATGTATGAATTAAGTATGTTATGATGAGTTCAGTACGTTATGTATGAGTTAAGTATGTTATGATGAGTTCCGTATGTTATGTATGAGTTAAGTATGTTGTGCTATGAGAAATTATGCTATATTATAAGATTGTGATGGATTATGTTTTGAGTTGTATTGTCACGGATAATTATGTTGTACTTGCTGAGCGAAAGCTCACGTCTTATGTCTATGCTGTAGGTAAGCAACCTATGGGCAGTTGTTGATACAAGATGGCAAGCGTGGCAGGGCGAACTGTGAAATGTGGGATTAATAGCCGCTACGCGTTTTGTTTATGTATATGATTTTGTTTTCCGAACATCGTTATATTATTATGCTTTCCGCTTATCCGCGCCGTATATATATATGGCTAATCGCTCGTACGCGTTACGTATATATAAAAAAAAAAAAATAATTTCCGCTGTTTACGCTAAATAAGTAAGAACGTATGTATGTATGTATGGTAACGGCCTGTGCAAGGCGGGTCGTTACAATACATAAACTAGAGTAAGAAAACTAACTTACAAAACTATGACTCTGGCGGCAGAACTATGAAATTGAATGGCAGGACACCTGCTCTGATACCATCTCTGTCATGACCCCAACCTATGCTACGTAGGACCATGACTTCTGTGCTTACTTAACTTAATTTTTAATTGAAAAAGCTTTAAGCTTACTAAAATTTCCAGAGTAAAAAAAAATTTTTTTTGTCTTAAAACTTTTGAACTTTATTTTACTCAAACTTAAACTTGACTTAATCTCATACTTATACTCATACTTATTTATAGGTACTTACTCGAGTACCGAGCTTTCTCACCTTATTTGAAAGCTATCATATTTAAACCGTAGACCAAACCCAACCTAGTGTTGGTCAGTACGACATGAGCTAACTTGCTTGCCGTCATACTTGAAACTTCCCTTACACATGCCATCACTATATTATAACATAACATAACATAACATATTTTACATATATATTTTACAAAACATATTTTTCATAACATAATTTCAAAACCCGTGGCAGTGTCCATCCCACATTTCACAGTCTATAGCGCCAGCCTTCCACAGCCTTGCCTCAAGCAATTGCCGGTAGGTTACTTACCTATAGCATGAACGTAAGTAATGAGTTTATGCCTAGTAAGTACAACATTTAATCCACAAAATATTTTAATAAAAGAATGCATGAACCGATTATGCTTTCTTAAGAATCAATTATGCTTTCTTATATTAACTTGGTTCTGTTCCTCTACATGTCATGTGTACACGTACCGTGGTACATCGCTATGGAGTGGCTGGAGGCGGCCAGTCCTATCCAACTCAAACCATGAAACAAACTGTTTAACATGGAGTGATTGGGACAGCCAATCCAATTCAACTCAAACCATAGACTAAACCATTTAAACCCGCCCTTATGGCAAGTCGGTACGACACAATAACATTAGCTTATCTTATCTTATAACTTAAAACATGTTCTTACAATCTGGTTTAATATTAGTGAGCATGTTGCATGATATCACTATATTAAAACATATAACATGACATACTAACAAACCATAACATAAACACCATAACATAAACATCGTAACGTAACATCATAACATAAACATAACGTAACATCATAACATAAACACCATAACATATAACATATTTAAATCATGTATGTCAATACAGGATTTCTTGAAAAACATGTCATGTAAAAATGTTTTGCCCATACTGTAGGCAGAATTGTACTTACTTGTCGTCCTACGCTCTTGGTTTATCGTCCAAACATGGCATGACAACAGTTCCTACTCCTGTTTCCAAACAGGGTGTAAGATAAAAGTCATTCACATTCTATCGTACCATAAATTATAATCGTTAAATGTTATTGTCCTAACCAATATCCATGAGTAGCCCTAGTTATATGTCCCCCTACATCTTCTTATGATAACTCGTTAGGTTACTTGCCGTAACCCTAGGGCTCATGGCCCAACTTACTTAAACAATATCTTGTTAGGTTACTACAGGTAACCTGGGGTACTAAGCCCAATCATACTTGAATAGTATTAGGTTACTAATCTTACTAAGGCCCAACCCAATAGCTTGGGTATCTCATGTGGTTACTATAAGTAACCCAAATTATTTATGTAAGAACCCGAAATTTGTGATTAACCTATGATTTCCTTTTAGACAAGAAAAATCTAAGTCTGACTCTTGTATGAAGCTCATGATCTGAGTTGAATATCAGTATATATTTGGATTCTCGCTTAATTAACTACGAGACTCAATAATAGTTTGCTTTAGTCAAGCATGAGGCCTTTTGAGAAAAAAGGCATAATAGGAATTTATGATTTTATACCGGTCAAAGTGTGACCAGGTTGACTTTATGTTTGACTGAGGCGGTACTGTAGTGTAATTAACAGTATGAAATTATACTGCAAAAAACCGTCATTACGGATGAATGAGCTAGAATAAGCTATGAGACCACCCTAGAAAAATCAAGCACAATATTTAGGGCAATAAGGACTAAATAGTTTTAAGTCCTAAGAAAATCCGATACGCAGTCCAGTTTTATACAGATGAATTCTAGATTGTAGTCCAGTATGACAATACTGTTTCTGGTGAAAAACAGTATTGATATTATGTAAGTTAGTAAGGAAATGGACTGCATGTTTATATTAATGGATTTTTAGAATAAAGTGGATAATTATGTAAGAATTGGAAGCCAAGTGGCTCCACCATAGTCGGCTACCTTCAGGGACTAAATTGTAAATATTTTATCCGTAGGGGTCAAAGTGTAATTTTAAGAAAAGTAAGTAATGATGGATAAGTATGTAATTATAGAATTATGGAATTTTCTAACCAAGACTCCAACTAGGCCAAAGATTGGTTACAAGCTTGGTTACATTGGAACAAGGAATTAAGCTAGAGATAAGCTTGGAAAGATATTTTCTTGGCTTCCACACTAAATGGCCGGTTGTTTGTGGCTTGGAGAGCAAGCAATTACCTTGATGATGTCATCAAGGTGATGTAAGCAAGTGACGTCATCAAGGTGATGTAAGCAAGTGATGTCATCAAGATGATGTAAGCAAGTGATGTCACTAGGGTGATGTAAACAAGAACTTGGTGAGCAAGTAACTTACCCACCAAGGCTCCTTTATGGCCGGCCAACTAGGAGGGGTGATGAGCAAATATTTTGCTCTTAAACCCTAATATGCAATTTTAGATACAATACTTTTCATCTATAAATAGGTGAAGTTGGTTCACATTTTTTTGAGCAAATTTTGTGACCTTACCAAAACTATGCCCAATTTTCCTCTCACTCTCTCTCCCCCTCAAGAAAGCCGAACCTCAAAGAGAAAGAAAAAAAATATAGAGAGAAAACCAAGCTAGTAGTGGTCGAATTTTTGGAGGACCGAGCTAGAACATAGTTTGTCTCCAAGAGCTAGAGGTAACCCTCTCAAAACCCTAAGCTTTTTATTGTGTTTTGAGAAAAGTTTTAGGCTTGGATAAGCTCATTAAATTATATTCATGCTCTAGTTAAGTTTACTAGTATGTGCTTAATTAGGGTTTGGTGGTCTCTAATTATGTTTTGGTGCATGGTTATGATCATATGTGTTAGATTATATGGGTTTTCAGTATGCCTACTATATGTTTGTTATATATTCCTATAAGTTTAAGAATGAATGTATGATCTTGATAACGTTAGTATTACGCTGCATACTTGACGTAGGCTCATGGTTACAACCATTTGAGGTAGTATGTGTGTAATTTTACGTAAGAACCAACCTAAACCAAAATTGCCAGTCTCGGGTCAAGACTGGGCAGTATTCTAGAAATGGTAATTTGAAGCCCTTAGAAGCAGAATTTGAAGAAACTCAAAACTACAAAGTTGTAGAAAATGGAAACTCATAGGGGGCAGCATAGACAGTTTTTAAAAATAAGGCTCCAAAGGTCTCTGTTTTGGTGAAAACCCGAGCCTGGTCAACCAGACCCAGTGTGCACGGCCAGGCAGGTTCAACAAGAAAAATGGACAGGTTAAATGCAAAACTGGATTTTGAGTAAAACACAAAAGTTGTAGCATTATTCAAGTCTACAACTTTCATGAAGAAAGTTTTCTCAAATTCTAAGCAGATTTTAAAGTAAAATTAGATTCCCACAACTGTGCAGGAAACAGATATTCCAGCACAGGATTTTTAGAAAAACAGTGCATAAGCAGGAAATTCCTGCACATGCAATGATAAATGAAATTAAGAAACTATTTTCAAAGTTTATGTGACTGTTTTTAAAGCAGTTTATAAAAGGGTTAAAATTTATCAACCAAGGAATGAAATAGGCTAAGTCCTATGGTAAACAACTATAGGACAAACTGTCACCGGGAAGGTTATCTAATTTTATTGGGCCAAATAATTTAGGTTACTTATAGTAACCACATGAGATACCCAAGATAGTGGGTTAGGCCTTAATAAGATTAATAACCTAATAAGATATTGGGCCATGAGCCCTAGGGTTACGACAAGTAACCTAACGAGATATCATAAGTTATTATAGGGGGGACATATAATATAACTAAGGCTACTCATAAATGTTGGTTAGGATACCAACATTTAACGATTATGATTTATGGTAAGATAGAATGTGTATAGCTTTTATCTTACACCCTGTTTGGAAACAGGAGTATGAACTGTTGTCGTGCCATGTTTGGACGATAAACCAAAAGCATAGGACGACAGGTAAGTACAACTCCGCCTACAGCATGGATAAAACGTTTTTACTGCATGGCATGTTTTTTTTTAAAGAAATTATGAAGTGATGTTATGATATTTTATGCTACGATGCATTATGTTATGATAGATTATGTTATGATGTGTTATATTACGATGTATTATGTTACGAAGTATAATATTATGATGGGTTATGTTACGATGTATTATGTTACGATGGATTATGTTATGATGTGTTATATTACGATGTATTATGTCATGAGGTTTTATGTTATGATTAATATTACGTTATGTTATAGGTTTTAATATAGTGACATCATACAGCATGCTCACTAATATTAAACTATATGGTAAGATTAAGTTTGTAAGTCATAAGATAAGACAAGTTAATGTTGTTGTAACGTACCGACTTGCCACGAGGGTGGGTTTAAATGGTATTGTCCATGGTTTGTGTTGGATTGGATTGGCTGCCCCAAATACTCCATGTTAAACAGTATGGTTCATGGTTTGAGTTAGAATTGGACTGGCGGCCCCAATCACTCCATGGTTTCATGCCACGGTACATACACTCATATTATGTAAAGGGCCCAGAAACCAAATCAACATAATAAAGCATAATCGGTCCATGCATTCTTTACTTAAAATATTTTGCAGATTGAATGTTGTACTTACTGAGCATAAGCTCATTACTTACGTTCATGCTATAGGTTAGTAACCTACCGGCAATACTTGATGCAAGGCTGAGGAGACTGGCACTACAGACTGTGAAATGTGGGATGGACACCACCACGGGTTTTGGAAAAAAATATGTTTTGTATTATATGTTTGTAAAATGTATTTATGTTATGTTATGTTGTAATAAAGTGATAGTATGGACAAGGAATTGTTTTCAAGAGGAAAACTATTTTTTAAGAAATTGTTTTCAAGAACAAGTTAAGGAAAAGTTTTCAAGAATGATGGCAACAAGTTGGCTCGTGTTGTACCAAACCGCATTAGGTCAGGTTTGATCCACGGTTTAAATATTATAGCTTTCGATATGATTATGAAAGCTCGGTACTCGAGTGAGTACATATGCATATGTATGGGGATAAGTTAAGTTCGAAGTAAAGTAAGAAAAGAGAGAAAAAAAATTTTACTCTAAAATTTTCAGTCAGCTTGAAGCTTTTTAAATTAAGAATTAAGTTAAGTAAGTAAAGTAACGGCTCACGTTTACATAGTCGGCCCTACGTAGACGGCCAGGACGTTACAATTTGGCCCAATAAAATTACAAAACCTTCCCGGTTAGTATTTGTCCTATAGTTGTTTATCATAGGACTTGGCTTGTTTCATTTATTTTTGCTCTTTCTTGACAAAGTTTTGTCAAGTTTTCTTTTAAAATCTTTATTAAAAAAAAATCGTATTTTCATAAAATCTTAACTTTTAAGCAAAGATAGTTAAAAACTGTCAAGCTATGAAAACAACCTTTGAAAACAATTTCTTAATTTCAGTGATCAGCGCATGTGCAGGAATTTCCTGCATTTGCACTGTTTTTCTAAAAATCTAATTTTACTTTAAAATCTGTTTCGAATTTGAGCAAACTTTCTTCATGAAAGTTGTAGATCTTGAATAATACTATAATTTTTGTGTTTTACTCAAAATCCAGTTCTGCATTTAACCTGCCCATTTTCCTTGTTGAACCTGCCTGGCCGTGCACACTGGGTCTGGCAGACTAGGCTCGGGTTTTCATAAAAACAGTTGCATTTAGAGCCTTATTTTTAAAAAGCGTCCTTGATATCCCCTAGAATTTTCCATTTTCTACAACTTTATAGTTTTAACTTTCTTCAAATTCGGCCTGTAAGGGCCTCAAAATACCATTTCCAGAATACTACCCAGTCTTGACCCGAGACTGGCAGTTTCGGTTTAGGTCAATTTTTTCATAAAATTACGTGCACACTACCTCAAACGGTCGCAACTATGAGCCTACGTCAAACATTCAGCGTATTACGTAATGTCTCCATGATCATACATTCATTCTTAAACCTATGGGGACATATAACAAGCATATAGTAGGCATACTCAAAACCCACATAATCTCTAACACATATGATTATAACCATGTACCAAAACATAATTAGAGACCACTAAATCCTAATCAAGCACATACTAGTAAAACTAACTCGAGCATGAGCATAATTGGTGAGCTTACGCTCTTATAATCTAACTTTTGAAATACACTTAAATTTCCAATCAAAGCTCAATGAAAAAACTTAGGGTGCCAGAGAGAATTACCTTAACCAACTCAAAGGTTGGTGCTAGATTTTTGAACTAACTTTTTCTCCTTGCTCCCTACCACAACCGGCCTTCCTTGGCTTAGTGAGTTTCTAAAATTTTTCGGCTAACTTGGTTGGTGACTTCTCCAAATTTTCCAACCACCCCCACCAAATACTTTTTCTTATCTTTTTCTTTCCTCTAGGTTTCGATTTTTAGGGGGAGAGTGTGAGGAGAGATTTTGGCATGGTTTTGGGTTGTTTTCTCATTTTTGTGAACAAAATGAGCCCCTCCCCATCACCTATTTATAGGTGATAATAATTTAATTTTTGGATTTATTTTTAATCCAAAACTACATGATAGCTCTTAAGAGAAAAATATTTGTCCATTAGTCCTTAAGAGCAAAATATTTGCCTGTATACCCCCCTTAGGTGGCAGCCATGAGGTTGCTTGGAAGTCAAGTTACTTACTTACATCATCATGCTTACATCATCATACTTACTTTTCTTAAAATTGAACTTTGGCCCCTACGGACAAAATATTTGCAATTTAGTCTCTGAAGGTGGCCGACTATGATGAAGCCACTTGACTTCCAATTCTTGCATAATTATCCACTTAATTCCAAAATCTCTTAATATACTTATGCATTCCATATCCTTACTAACTTAAATAATATCAATATTGTTTTTCACCAAAAATAGTATTGTCATACTAGACTACAGTCCAGAATTCATCTACATAAAATTAGACTGCGTATCGGATTTTCTTAGGACTTGAAACTACTTAGTCGCTATTGCCCTAAATATTGTGCTTGATTTTCTAGGGTGGTCTCATAGCTTATTCTTGCTTATTCATACATAATGACGGTTAATCGTAGTATAATTTTTCATACTGTTAATCACACTGCAGTACCGTCTCAGTCAAACTTAAAGTCAACCTGATCAAACTTTGACCAGAATAAAAATCATAAATTCCTATTATGTCCTTTTTCTTAAAAGGCCTCATGCTTGACTTAAGCAAACTATTATTGAGTCTCGTAACTAATTAAACGAGAACTCAAACATATACTGATATTCAACTCAGATCATGAGCTTCATATCGACATACAAGATTCAGTCTTAGATTTTCCTTGTCTCTAAGGAAATCAAGGTTCATTAAAATTTCGGGTTCTTACAAAATATATATATATAACTAGAAAAGTCGAGCTTTGGTCTAAACGATCTACTCGGTCGTCATGTCGGAGAACACGACCCAATCATTGTCACCAAATAAAATCTCCTCCGGGTCATTCTCGACGTCTTCTATCTCTTCCTCCATTCCCTCAAGTTATTCC
>CM046366.1:20652963-20697220 GCA_025413025.1 Ficus hispida | reverse complement strand
TAAACAAAGATATCGCATCCCTATTGAGAATAGCCGATAATTTTTAATAAATTGTGACATTAAATACAAAATGATCATGTTTTAAGGATTTTTAACTGTAATGAAAAGAGAGAATATTACATTTAGTGCTATGTTGTTTTTGTAAAATTTCATGACTTCATGGAATTGATACATGATTAACTACTTTAAATTCAACCAATCTTTCATTAATTTTAATTTCAGGAACAAAATTACTAGAAGTAAAAATTTAAAGACTAATTTGCCGAAAGTAAAACTTCAAAAATGAAAGTTGTCATGATGTACTTAATTTCAGAGATTAAATCAGATTGATTACCCATCGATTTATGATTAAAAAAGAAAAAAGAAAAAAGAAAAAAAGAAAGCACAGAATAACAATGTTTAATAGCCTTAATCTCTCTCGCTCTCTATATTTAACTTCTTTTTCTTCTTTTTTGCATTTCATCCAGATTGAACTAGCCCGCCGAAGAGTATATAGTGAAGGTGAGTGGCTACGTTGGTCCTTTTAGTAGTTTTCCAAGTGATGTAATTCGCTCTTTAACATTCACTACCAACTTGAAAACCTACGGACCATATGGAGTTGAAGAGGGCACCCCCATTCTCTCTCCCAATAAATCGAGGCTTAGTTGTCGGATTCACAGGAAGAAGCGGTAAACTCTTGGATGCCATCGGAGTCCGCTTATCACTTTAAGATACTCTATACACATATATATGTGTGTGTGTGTTTCTGTGTTTATATATATTGCCAATGTACTATTACTAAACAAAATGACATCTATCTAAGATGTCTTGGCTTTCTGTTTAATAGTTAACATGATTGTAATGTCTGTTTGTTTTAATAATTAAGCTCTATATATGCGTGTGTATATATATACACACACATATATATGACGAGCTTAGCGTGTGTAATTTTAAATGATGCATATTTACTGTGATGTTTGAACTTATAAGCTCTACTTACAGAGCTGATTAAATAAAATTCCCGTTTGAGAATATTGTTAAATATTTTGAAGTTCTTATAGTCTACTTGGATCATTAATTACATTACTGAATGTCTCTTCAAATTGAATTTTTTTATTCAAATGTAAAATTTGAATTGTGTACTTTCAATAAAATGTGTGTTTAGATAGTTGTTCTACAAAGTAGCATTAGAGTATTGTAAAATTAGAAAAATAAGTCAGATACAATTCTAAAAGGTGAAAATTTAGATTTTGATTTGGCTTGAATTATTGTGAAATATAGAAAACGGTCAAAAATAGTTTCACTACAATAGTGGTCCAATCAAATTTATATTACATTTGAGTAACATAATAATTACTTCAATAATTCATCCAACTGGATCATTAATTTCGTCCCTCTCTATTAAATTAAATTTCTTCATCACATCTTTTGGACACCTTTAGTATATCATATAATTTTGATCTTACATCCCCATTTTTTAGTACGTGAAAAAAATATGACTATCTCAATTAATATGTCTGAACCATCTTTGAGACTAATATTTTTAATATAGCCTTGGAAAATATCCATGTTGAAAGCGAGTGAGACGACTTGGACATCATTTATATGTCTCAATATGGTGTCTTTTAAAAATTACAGATTTTTTTTTGGAGTATGAAAAATGCAAAGTAATTTGAAACAATAACGTTTTCATCATTATTTTTTTCATCAAATTTTCATATTGAGACCGTTAATATAATTTAGCTTAATGGATAGCCGCTGAGCTAGTTTTGCAGGTGGTAGAGATAAAATTTGGATAAGAACTCTAAGAGTTAAAACCCATGAATATTTTGTTTTTTTCTTTAATTAGTGATCAGAGTCATAGAGATTAGATCGCAAATAATAATAATAATAATAATAACAATAATAATAATGAACGAGTGGAGTTTCTACGTTGAAAAGTGAATAATGTTACCCGAATGTTGTCACTGAATTATTATTAATTGCCAGAAGTAAAACTTAGTGTGGTAAGGAAACAATTCATACACGACTGTATCTTATTTTCAATGATTGCCACTGTGATAGCCAACCTTTTTACAGATTCATAATTTCCTTTTAAAGGAATTAAAGTTTGTACTATATATGTTTATGTGAATATATGATCTAATTTATCAAAATATATTTGAGTTTTTATGGCATTATAAGGCTCAATAATAGTTTACTTAGTTAAGTATGGGGCCTTCTGATAAAAAAGACAGAATAAGGATTTATGATTTTATTCCGGTTAATGTTTAACCAGATTGATTTATGATATGATTAAAACATACTACAGTATAATAAGCAGTATGGAATTATATTGCGGCCATTTCAGATGAAGAAGTAAGAATAAGGCATGAGACCACTTTAGAAAAATCAGGTTTAATATTTAGAGCAATAAGGACTAAGTAGTTTCATGTCCTAAGAAAAAACCTATACACAGTCCAGTTAAGTGAAGATAAATTCTAGACTGCAGTCTAGAATAATATATTGTTAATAGTTAAAACAGTAATAGTACTATCTGGACTATTAAGAAAATGGACTGCATATTAAGAGAAGTGCCAAACATGGCCCTATTTGGTAGACACCTCATTATGGATAATTAAGAAATTTTGGGAATTATTAATTAAGTGGATAATTATGAGTTAATTGGGAGCTAAAATTGCTCCACATGGCCGGCCACCAAAGGGGTGTGGAAGATAAAATTTTTGTCTTTAAGGTCAAATATGTGCATTTAAGGGGATATTTGAAATAAAAAAAAAAATTCTAGAAAATTTGGTTTTTTTCACCTAGAAATAGGGGTGGTGAGTTAGTGGTGGACCCCTAGTTAGTTTTCAAAGTTCTAGTTCACTTAGGAAAAAAAAAAAAAAGGGAGAAAAAGTGAAGAGAGTGGCCGGTTCTTGTGAGGCGAAAAGGGAGAGCAAAATTCTTTCAACAAGGGCTTAGAATCAAATTCTCCTAACTTTAGAGGCATTACCCTTAACCCTTCGCTTAAGAATTTCATTAAGTTTGATCAAGAAAGTTTAAGTGAATTTCAAGCTTGGGTTGTAAGAGCATAAGCTCATGTCTCCTTTTTTTTTTTTTTCCTATTATGGTTGTGATATGATTAGTTTATGTATGATCTAAGTTTAGAATATTTTGATTGCTAAGTTTGAGTATGGATGTGATTTTATGCCCTAGAAGGAATGTGATAGTTATGTATGCCCTCTATGTGATTGTGAAAATGGCTTCACATACTTAAGTAGAGAAATTTATGATTGATGATGGTGATGATGATAGTGATGATGTTTGTAAATGATTAATGTATGAAGGTTAAGAAACTAACCTAAAAACACAATTTGATAACCTAGGTAAGGTTATTTATTTGATGTTTTTCGAGTAAGAAGATATGTGTATGGTTGTATGTTAAGAACAAATCTAACACATGCATGTTGACGTAGGCTCACGGTTGTAACCGTTTGAGATAATGTGTGCGAGATTTCTAACAAAAAACCAACAAACACAAACTGCCGGTTTTTAAAAATTAATGGGACAGTTTTCTAGAAACCAAATTCTAGACCCTTTAAAAGCCGAATTTGGAAAAAGTTATAATTGCAAAGTTGTAGAAAATGGAAAAATATAGGGGACAATTCAAACAATTTTTGAAAAACAGGCTCCAAATACTTCCGTTTTTACGATTTCTCAAACCTAGCCGGCCTAGTCACTATGCACGGCCAAGATGTTTCAAAAAGGAAAACGGATAGGTTAAATACAAATTTAGGTTTTGAATAAAGAATGAAAGTTGTAGAATTCATTTAGGTCTACAACTTTAATGCATAAAATTTTTTTCAAATTCAAAACAGATTTAAAGATAAAACTAGATATATTTCAAAACAGTGCATGGTATAGGAAATTACTGCACATGACTAACAACTAAATTTATGGGACTATTTTCAAAAAGCAGTTTTCAAAATTTTACAACTTTATTACCTTTGTTCAAAAGGAACTATGGTTTTACAAAAATGATTCTTAAAGGTTGAAATTTTACAAATGATTTTAAAAGACAAAATCAATAAGAAATTGTGAGAAGAAGGAAAATATGAATAAAATTTGAAATATGGTAACAATGTTATGATGACCTGTAATTGGATAGAATACCAAAATTTATATATTGGGCTTTGTAACCATGGTTATCCATAGTAACTAGTTGAGATACCAATTTGACATATTGGGCTTGTATCTATGGTTACATATGGTTGTTGGATTGGATATCAACATTGTATTTTATGGTTTATAATAAGATATGATGATTCTTATTTTATGCCCTATTTGGAAACAGGAGTGTAACCTATTATCGTGTCTTGTTGGAACGACAAACCAAGAACCTAGGACAATCTGTAAGTACAACTCTGCTTATAGCATAGGCAAAATATTTTACTGCTTTGCATGTTTTTCAAAGCTCATGTATTAATATATGTGATACATATATTTTATGTTCTATATTGTTGCATTATGAAAATATGCTCACTAATGATAAATCACATGGTAAGAATGTGATCGAGTTTTAAGTACGAAACTGTTTTCAAAAGATTGTTTTAAGGAAGAAACTGTTTTTAGGTATGAGACTATTTTTAAGAAATTATTTTCAAATAAGAAACTATTTTCAAGTATGATGATAAGAAAGTTTTCTCGTGTCGTACCAACCTATCACGAGGGCAGGTTTGGTCCATGGTTTGAGTTGGACTGGATTGGCCGCCCTAACCACTCCATGGTTGCGCGCCATAATACGTACACTCATGTCAAGTAAGGGACCCACAAATATATATTATTGAAGAAAGCTTAATAAAGAAGCATAATCAAATCATGCATATGTTTATTAAGATTGTTTTGCGGAATAATAGTTGTACTTGCTAAGCGAAAGCTCATGAATTATGTTTATGCTATAGATAAACAGCCTATTGGCAATACTTGATGCAAAACAGTTGGGCATGGCACGGCTAATTGTGAAACTTCAAATTGGGTACCACTACGTGTTTGAAATATAATGTTTGTATTTATTACTTAGTACAATTTTGCAATGTGTTAAAATAAGTTTGAAACTCCAATACTTAATTGGGTAAATATATACACATATATATATATATATATATATAAAAGTATGTGGTTGAGTTAGGTTTTAAGTTCAAAAAAAAAATTTATTCAGTTTTTTTTTTCCACAATGTAAAGTAGGTTAAGTAATTAAGTAAACTAAGTATCGTAAAGGCCTACGTAAGATGGGTCGCTACAGTCATGCGGTAGCCACATAAGCACCACATAAATGCTTATGTAGTGGCACAGTCAATACTGTAACACCCCAACCTATGTAGGGCTGTTACTATACATACTTGAACTTACGTATAACTGCTTAAACCTACTTGGAAAATTGAGAATAAAATTTTTCTTTTCAAACATACATATAAAGATAGGGTTGCTCATGTAGTAAACTTATCATGCATACATACTGGGATGAAAAACATACATAATTCTTACAACCTGTTCGAGTCTTTAAATCCTCATATTTTTGTACAACATAACTTACTTTAAAATATATATATATATATATATATATATAAACTTAACAGAACTTGCGGAAAAATTTGCGTAGTGGTATCCCACACTGCCCTTCACCCGCCGCATCGTCCACCTGGCCCACCAATTAAGCTGCAGGCCTCTTACCTACAGTATGAAATATACTGATGAGCTTTCGCTCAGCAAGTACAAACATAATTCTCACAAAACATAACAAATATCGTGCAACTTATGCATGAATCAATTATGAATCTTTTATGACCAATTATTGACTTGAACTTATTATCTTGCTTAACATATGGGCCTTTTGTGTTCGTATCACAAGCGCGCAATCCTCAGAACGTCAGGGTTTGCAAAGCCTTTAACAATTTTAGAAAATGTAAACATAACCCTGTACGCATCAACGGAAGATTGATTATCATTATACCCTCATGCATCAACGAGAGATTGATAATCATAAACTTAAACTTGAAATATACATGATCCTCCCGCATCAACAGAAGGTTGGTATGACACCTTAGTAATCTTGGTTTAGTCTTAGTCTTGTTATATTTCCAAGACTAAAAATCTTTACATGTGATCTTAATAGCCATGATGCACATGAGACTAGACATGGCATAGCCATAAATTTATGGCATAACTTGATGTATCATGGCTTAACATGACTTAACATGGCTTAACATAGCACAACATGTCTTAACATGGCTTAACATAATATAACATGACTTATCGTATCATAACATGGCATGACTTAGTATAACATGGGATAACATAGCACAACTTGGCATCATAACATAACATGACATAGCATAACATGGCATAACATGGCATAATTTGGCATTACATAGCATAACATGTAACCATGTCATATACTTGAAAATAGCTTACTATTTTCCATACTACAGGTGAGGTTTGTACTTACCTCGTCTACTATGTCTACTAATGTGTCGCGGACACAATAGCAGGTTATCTCCTGCTATAGTAAAGGAGATAGGTAAGGATTAAAAATGTTGGGGATCTAACCAACATTCATGCATAACCTTAGTTATATGTCCCTCATATATGATATCTTACTTGGTTACAACAAGTAACCCTAAGTCTTAGCCCATTTTTAAACTTGGTATCTTGTTGGGCTACATTGGGTAACCCCGGGCTTTGGCCTAGTCTGGGTATCCTTCCAGATTACCATTGGTCATCATCTCGTCTCTATATCTTGGGTCCAAAATTTATTGTAGCTTTTCTTTGGGAAAAACTTAACATTTTATGTCCTTTTAATACAAATATCCTTTGTTCAACTATGAAAAATTATAACTCTTGAGTAGGATTTGTAAAATCATTAAGTGTTGAAAACTGCCATTGGAACAGCTTTCCACAGTCAAATCATCAGTGTATATGCAGGAATATCCTTTTCCTGCACTGTTTTAGAAAATCCTGAGCAGGAATTTCCTGTTTCCCGCCCAATTTTAGAAATCCAATTGTATTTAAAAATTTGGGTCGAATCTGAAAAAGTTTTCTTCATGAAAGTTTTAGATCTTGAAAAACCTTACAACTTTCATGTTTTACTCAAAACTCATTTCGGAATCTATCCTTCTCTTATCCCCTATTGAACCCACCTGGCCGTGCATGAAGTTTGGGCACAGTCAGACTCGAATTTTTGTAAAAGTGAGGCCGTTGGAGCCTTATTTTGCAAAACGGTCTGTGCTACCCACTAGGAAAAACCCTTCTCTACAACTTTTATGTTTTAATTTTTCTCAAATTCGGCCTTGAAAGGCCTCAAAACTGGCTTTCCAGAAAACTGGCCAGTTTGTACCCGAACTGGCAATTTTCTTGTTTTAGGTTTTACGTTCTAATCGCGTAATCTAACTCAACCAGCCACCGTGGGAGCCTAAGATCACATATGCAGTGCTTTCTAATGTACCATTCCATCATTCACATAATCATACATTCACATTGAACATACTTAAGCATTTGGGGACATATAACCATACAAACCTTAATTTTCATGTAACCAATCACATAAGCATGCATACTCTGAAATTTAAAACCACCTAAGTACCAATATCAAGCACAACCCTAAAATTTCTAAACTAGGGCATGAAAATTAAATTGAGCTTAAGCTTTTACAAACCAAGGCTTGAAATACACTTAAATTCCAAATTGAAACTTGAATTGAAAAGCCTATAATCCAAAGAGGCTTACCTTACTCAACTCAAGAAGTTGGCTCTGTAATGACCAGCTTGTTTACAAGTTTTGATTTCTGTTGTGAACAATCAAAGTTTGTAATTAGAAATGTTTATGTGCTATGAATGTGAATGTGTTATGTTTTATCAGTAAAATTATCGAATTCTTGGTTGAAAGATTCGATAATTTATCTATGAAAGACTTTTTTGCAGTAAAAGGCAAATTTATGAATTATGATTCTCTGTTAGTAGTTTCTAATTTTAAGAGAAACCTATACGCAGTTCAGACAAAATCTGGATAATGGACCAGTGCAAGTATACAGTTTTCAGTCGAAAACAGTATCTGAGTATGTATGCTAGTATAAAAATGAACTGTGTTTAGGAGATAAGCCAAGTAAGGTCTTAAAAGGTGACACCTCGTCTTTAAAAAGAATGACAAATGTCACTTTGAGAACCGGCCACTCTATAGGGACTAAAGTGCAAATGTTTTTGCCTTTAGGGGCCAAAGTGTAATTTTGTGAAAATTATAGTTTGATAGATAAATTTGTAAATCTATGGAACTATGGATTTTTTTTTTCTAGTTAGATTTCCTAGTTCAATTTAGCTTATGATGATTTTTTTTGTAAATTTAGTTACCATAGTTATATTAAAAAAAAAAAACCAAGGAAGTAAACTAGGATTTGTTAACTTAGTTGGCCTAACCATTTTCTTCCATTTGGACTCTTCATGGCCGACCATCTCAAGGGTAGATAAGCAAACATTGTAAGGTTAAGGACTCAAATGCAAATGTGGAGACAAGGTGTAACGCCCCCAAAATCTACGTAGGGCCGACTACGTCACGTAGGGCCGAATACGTAAACATGGGCCGTTACCAAACTTGCTAAACTTAAATCTTTGTTTTATCGAAAAATTTCAGGATAAAATTTTTTTTTCTTTAAACTTTAAAACTTTAAATTTTATTTTAAAAATCATAACTCGAAACTAAACTTGAATTAACTTGTACTGACGGGTAAACTTCATCATGTCTACCCCTTTTACTTGTTATGCCGACTATAAGGTTACCATGACCTTTTAAATCGGACCTTGGAAACATTACATCACATCCATATACAACATCATACTTAAAAACATTTGCGGAAAATATTGCGTAGTGGTATCCCACACCGCCCTTCACTCGCTGCATCGTCTCCATGGCCCATCAAGTAATGCTGCAGGCGTCTTACCTACAGTATGAAATATACAAATGAGCTTTCGCCCAGCAAGTACAAACATGATCTCACAAAAATCTTTTCAAACATCAAGTAACATATCAATCATCATGTAGTTTATGCATGATCCGATTATGTCCAATTATAAATCTTTTAGGCACTTTTACTCATTATCTTGATTACATGTGGGCCCCTAGTGTCCGTACCAAAAGCGCGCAGCCTCCAGACAAAGCTAGGGTTTGCAAGGCCCTAACAGTTCTGGGAATCATAACGTGACCCTCACGCATCAACGAGAGGTAAATGTCACCACTGGTTTTGAACATGTAGCCTCCTCGATCACGGGAGGTTGGTACGACACCTTACTTGATTTATCTTACCATGTGGTTCAATATTAGTGAACATGCTTCATGATGTCACAAGGTCAAATCCAAACTTAACATTTGCCATATCATGGCATTCTTGAAAACATGACATTTTTAAAACCATGACATTTTAGAAAACATGGCATAATATGTAACATGTCATAGCATCACATCATTACATGGCATCTCATATCATAACATAGCATAGCATCACATAGCATAGCATTATAACATAGCATAGCATTATAGCAAAGCATAACATAGCATAGCATGTATACTTGGAAAATATCTTTTATTATTTTCCATACTGCAGGTGAGGTTTGTACTTACCTCTTTTACTATGTCCTACGTAAAGCTGCTCCTCTTCCGGGTAGCCGCAGGCTTCCTCCTGCTTGATGAAGGACATAGGTAAGGGTCTAATTAGTATTGTGGAATGTTGGTGACCATACCAACATGGCTACGAAATTCTAGCTGTAAGTCTCCCTTATAACTTATGATGACTTACTTGGTTACTTAAGGTAACCTTGGGTATTAATCCCAATCATATATGAATAGGGTTAGGTATCATCCTAACCTTGGCCTATGCCTTGTCATTTTTAATTTTAATCCTTTTTGGGTTTTAAGATCAAACTCAATTTTTATACCTTGTTGGGTTACCTTGAGTAACCCTTGAGGTAGTCAAACTTAGTTCAATTATCCTAAGTCAACTTTGGGCTTTGGACTCCATCCCGTAACTCGGGTATCCTTCCCGGTTACCGTCCATCATTGTTTTGTTACCAAAAGTAAGATAACTTTTGAATCCAAAAACTTGTTTTTCTCTTTGCTTTGGAAAAACTTAGTTCTCTTTGTTCAAAAATTCTAGTTTAACTTTGAAAAATTGTAATTCTTTGAGAAAGGTTTGTAAAAATTATTAACTGTTGAAAACTGCCTTTGGAGTAGTTTCCCACAGTCAAAACATTGGTGTTGGTGCAAAAATACAGTTTTCCTGTACTGTTTTAGAAAATCATGTGCAGGAATTTCTTGTTTCCTGCACACTCTTTAGAAATCCGTGTCAGTTTAAAAATCCATTCCGATTTTGAAAAACTTGTCTTCACGAAAGTTTTAGATCTTGAAAAATCCTAAAACTTTCGTGTTTTACGAAAAGTCCAGTTCTGCTTAGATTCGTACCAGTTTTAATTTGAAACTGGCTGACCCTGTAAACTGGGTCTGGGTAAACTAGCCACGGGTTTTTGTAAAAACGGAGGCCATTGGAGCCTCAATTTGAAAAACGGTCCGCGTTGCCCTCTAGGAAAAACCCTTATCTACAACTTTGTAGTTTTGAGTTTCTTCAAATTCGGCCTCTAAGGGCCTCAAAATACCATTTCCAGAACACTGCCCAGTCTTGACCCGAGACTGGCAGTTTCGGTTCTTAATTTCGTTTTACGTCCTAAAACGTGCACGCTACCTCAACCGAACTCAGCGGGAGCCTAAAGTCACACATGCAATCGTTTCTAACGTTCCAATCCATCAATCACATAATCATACATTCATTCTAAAACCTATGGGAACATATAACAAACATCTAGCATGCAAAACATGCATAAGCATATAAAGCTCAAAAATCAACCACCTAACCTAATCAAGCACCATGACATAAATCTTAAACTTAGGGCAGAAAATAACTTGAGCTTAAGCTCTTACAATCCAACTTGAAATACACTTAAATTTCAAATTGAAATGCTCAATTTAAAAGGTTTAAGGGCTAGGGATGATTACCTTGATTAGCCCCAAATTTTTGGGTTAGGGTTTGGGGTCCGAAAATCTCTCCCCCTTGGTTCCTAGAACAACCGGCCACTCACCCTCCAATGGCCACCGAAAATTTTCTTCTTCCTAGCACTAACACAGCCGGCCCTCTACCTCTCCAATGGGTACCAAATTTTTTTCAGCTTTGACTTTCAAAAATCCGAACACTCATAGTGAAATCTCTCTTGGATTTTTGATTTTTGTTCTGTTTTTCTTGGCTGCCTAGGGACGGTTTTTGGAGCTGAAAAATGGGCAGAACTTGGCTAAGTTTTCTGATTTTTTTGAATAAAATCAGCACCTATTTATAGAGGTTTTGGAACTTTGCTTAAATTGCAAAATAGTCCTTCAAGAAGCAAGTATTTGCACAAATTTTGCACAAATACCCTTCAAAATGGCCGGCCATCACCTTGTGGAAGAAGCAAAATTTTGTTCTAGAACATGACACTTGTCATTCAAGGCTTGGTTCATGGAATTATGATGTCATAATTCCAAATAAAAATGATGTCATAATTTAAAAGGTAAATGATGTCATCTTAAAGCCTTGTTTGGCTACTTTTTGAAAAGCAAACCCATTTTAAGCTAACACAGATAAATCTAATACTTTGTTTACTAATACACAGTATAATTCAGTACTGTTTTACTTGACTGCAGTCCAAAATTTATCTGCGTAAAAATGGACTGTATAAAATTTTTCTTATACTTCCGAGCCTTATTGGTCTTTAATTCTCACTAGGTGTGCTTGATTTTCTAAGGTGGTTTCATAGCTTATTTAGCTATCTCAACCGTAAAGACGGTTTTCGCAGTAATTTCCAAAAATTACACTTTAGCCCCTCAAAGACAAAATATTTACATGTTAGTCCCTGTGAGGTGGCGACTAAAGTGGAGCCACTTGACTTCTAATTCATACATAATAGTCTACTTAATTCCCAAAAATCCCTAAATATAGAGATACAATCCAATTTCTCATTAATTGAAATAATACTAGTACTGTTTTTCACTTAAAACAGTACTGCCATACTGGACTACGGTCCAGAATTCAACTGCACTTAACTGAGCCAAATGGATTTTTTTTTTCTTAGAGCTCGAAACCATTTAGTCCTTTATGTCTCAAAAAATCATGCTTAATTTTCCTCTAGCGACGTCTCAAGCCTTATTTTCGCTTAATCGTCCGAAACGACAGTTTTCTGCAGTATAGTTTCTATACCGATAATTTACACTGCGGTTTCACCTTAGTCAACTTTGACCAGAATAAAAGTCAAAATTACTATTTTGCCCCCTTTTTTCCCAAAAAGGCCTATATTTGCCTAACAAACTATTTTTGAGTCTCGTAGCTAATTAATTGAGAACTCAAACTTATACTGATATTCTATTCCGATCATGATTCAAACTTAGGTTTCCTTGTTTCTAAGGGAATCATAAGTCATAAAAGTTTCGGGTATTACACAAGGGGCTTCTTAAGAGCTTGACACATCATGGTCTTAGCCTTAGTAAGTAAGCTTGATAGCTTAGCTTACTTGGTTAAGATTAAACCTCAAGCAAACACCTATCACTTGACTCATCATGGCCGGCCACCACATGGTTCCAATGAGTAAATATGTTACTCTTGGGAATTAATATGCAGCTTAGAATTAAGAGTTTTCTCAAAGTTTTTGAGAGATGACAAGTGTAGTATATAGCTTAGGTGAGCAAGCTTATAGCCTTGCTTGCTTGGCTAGATAAATCAAGCTTGTTTTGCCACCTCATGGCCGGCCATCACAAGGAAGAGACACCTCATGTGTCTAGCTTTGATGAGCCAACCCTTAGCTTTGATTAATTGGCCATCATAGTATTCATGACCGGCCACCTCATGGGACTTGGCAGCAAAAATATTGTCTATGGGAGCAAATAAGCAATTCTAGTAATAAAAGAAATTCTAAATGAATTTTCTTTTCTCTCACCTATAAATAGGTGGTGGTATGAGCAATTGTAAGCCTTTGGACAATAAAACCTTAGATTGGCAGCTCATTCTCTGGTCTTTCTTTTCTTTAGGAGCCGAACCAAATTAGAGAGATAAGTGAGAAAAGAAATTCGGTTGGTCTTGGATTAGTGCAAGATAACCCCAAACCGAAAACCTTGTTAGTGGAGCTTGAGGTAAATCTTTAAACCTCTAGTTTTCATTCACGTTTTTGTTAAGAGGATTAAGAGTGTGATGTTTTGTATAAGCATGAGTTATGATTGCGTAGATTTATAAATTATGTTGTTAGCATTCGGTTTGATATGCTAGTTTCGAATTACGGTTTTATGGAAGTTTAAGATTTTTGTTTTAAAAAGATATATGAGTAAGAACTGAAAGTGTGATTATGAAATGGTTAGGTAACGCCTGCATGCTTGATATAGGCTCACGGGGTACCCTTTGAGGTAGTGTGCACGTTAGTTTACCTAAAAACCAAACCGAATAAAAACTGCCAGTTTCGGGTCAAACTGGACAGTAATTTGGAAAGCAAATTTTGAGGCCCTTAGAGGCCGAATCTTGAAAAGGTCAAAACTACAAAGTTGTAGAGAAGGGAAAATCATAGGGGCCAACTGGGCAGTTTTTGAAAATAAGGCCTCTAAGACCTTCGTTTTATAAAAACCCGAGACCAAAATTAGGATTAATGAAAATGGTCGAAAAATTTTCCAAGGCAGAAACAAGTGTGTTAAAGTCAGATTTAAGTTTTAAGTTAAAAACAGAAGTTGTAGGAACCTTCAAGGTCTACAACTTTCATGAAGGAAATGTTTTCAAATTCAAAACAAAAAGGATCAAATTTAAGGATTGATTTCAAATACAGTTTTCAGAATTCAAGGTTTTAAAAAAAATAGTAAAGTTTTAAAGTTTATACTATGTTTTGATATTTTTATACTAAGATAAGTTAATAACTAGGTTATGTTGGAATGTTGGTTAGATCCCCAATATTTTTAATTCTTACTTATGTCCTTTATTATAGCAGGGGATAATCTGCTATTGTGTCCGGACTTGGAGCGACACATTAGTGAACATAGTAATCGAGGTAAGTACAAACCTCACCTGCAGTATGGAAAGTAGTAAGCTATTTTCGAATTTATGACATAATTACATGTTATGCTATGTCATGCAATGTTATGATATGTTATGTCATGTATGATGCCAAGTTATGCTAAAGTCATGCCATGTTATGATACGATAAGTCATGATAAGCTATGCTAAGTCATGTTAAGCCATGATACATCAAGTTATGCTATGTCTGATCTCATATGCATCATGACTATTAAGATCACATGTAAAGATTCTTAGTCTTGGAAATATAACGAGACTAAGACTAAACCGAGACAAGTAAGGTGTCGTACCAACCTCCCGTTGATACAGGAGGATCATGTATGTTTCAAGATCAAGTTTATGATTATCAACCTCTCATTGATACGTGAGGGTAAAGTGATAATCAACCTTCCGTTGATACGTGAAGGGTTATGTTCATGTTTTCCAGAATTATTAAGGGCCTTGCAAACCCTGATGTTCTGAGGCTTACGCACATTTGGTACGTACACTAAGGGCCCATATGTTAAGCAAGATGATAAGTTCAAGTCAATAACTGGTCATAAAAGATTCATAAATGATTCATGCATAAGTTGCACGATATTTGTTAAGTTTTGTGAGATTATGTTTGTACTTGCTGAGTGAAAGCTCATCAGTATATTTCATACTGCAGGAAAGAGGCCTGCAGCTTAAATTGGTGGGCCAGGTGGATGATGCGGAGGGTGAAGGGCGGTGTGGATACCACTACGCAAAATTTTCCGTAAGTTTTATGAAGTTTAAATATATATGTATATTAAAGTGAGTTACGTGGTACAAAGTTATGAGGATTTCAAGACTCAATCAGTTGTAATAATTATGTATGCATAATAAGTTCTATACAAGCAACCCTGTTTTAGATGTAAGTTTGAAAAAAAAATTTATGTTCAATTTTCTAAGTGAGTTAAGCAGTTATGGAAGTTTAAGTATGTATGGTAACAGCCCTACGTAGGTTGGGGTGTTACAGTTTGGTATCAGAGCGGTATCCTGCCAGCCTACTTCACCTTGCTTCACATCATTTCCGCCACGGCCCAAGTAAGTTAAGTTATTTTTCTTATGCTTAGAATTAGTTAAGATCCTGTGTGCGTAGTGAGCATCTCTCGTCAATGGTCACCTGGAAACTCTCGCACTTTGGAATCGGATCAATGTTATGAAAGTTATATGTGGTATTTGTGGAACTCTGCCACATAAAAAATATTGGATATGAGGATAACGTTGGATGGTGCCTTCGCTTGGTGGTGGCAATTAAGTGACATATGAACATGATGGGAAAGTTCTATACTTCCTAAATGTTATAATCATGTATTAAAGTGGATATGAATGAGATCTTGATGGATTCAGATATGTTCCATGATTATATTATGATATGGAATTAAGATTATGTTCTATATAAAAGACATGATTTTATTGAACAAGGAGCTTATTTCATGAATTTTCTATGTAGAACCATGCCACCCAAGCGTAGAATGGCACAGACCCAAGACGTTGATCTTACGGCTCAGATGAATGAGCTAAGACAGATAATGTTAGCCCAACAAAAGAGATAGGTGGGCTTAGAGCTCAATTGGCTCAACAGAATCAGGGACCTCCTGATGCCGGAATACCACCAGCACCTGTGAATCAGCCTGCTGCACCGGAAATTCCTAATGCTATCCGGTAATTCAGAAAACCCTATAACTCCTGAAGTGCCTGTTGTGCCTTTGGCTGTTCCGCCAGCACCTCTGTTCGAACTCCGGAACAATTATATGACAGATTTCGGCGCATGAAGGCACCGGAATTTGAAGGATCAACAAACCCAATTGAGGCCGACAATTGGTTGATTGACCTCCAAGTTATTCTGAACTTCCTCAGGCTTGATGATCAAGAGAAGGTTCTCTGTGCATCCTTTGTGCTACGGAAAGATGCTCGCCTCTGGTGGGAAATAGTTCAGATTCGGCGAGATGTGACACAAATGACTTGGAGGACTTTGTTGATGAATTTAAGGAAAAATACTTCAACACTGACGTTATGGAAGCTCAACAAGACGAATTCAACAATTTTCGTCAGGGTAATCTGTCGTAGCTAGGCTGTGAAAAAGTTTGAGCAACTAGCACGTCTTTGTCCTCATCTTATTGGTTCCGAGAGGGACAAAGTACGAAGGATGATGAGGATGTTCCGCTCGGATTTGGCTGTAATATTAGTAGTGGTCCTTACCACCAATCACCGTTGCTGAATGTGTCAGCCGGGCGATTCGAGCTGAGTATTGGGTAGGTCAGAACAGAGAACAACGGGCTAAGTTCTTTAAGGAAAAGAAAGAAGAGAAGGCCAAACTAAGCAAATTCAGGCAAAACCAAGCCCAACTCAAAGCAGAAAGGACAAGGAGGATCTTTTGGTCAACACAGCAACAACAAGCAGTACGGCAATAATCAACAGAAACGGAAGTGGAATGCAGTGGGACAGGGGAATCAACAAAATTTTCTCCAGAAGAGGAATGCCCCTGATAGCAGCATAAATCCCACTTGTCAGAAATGTGGGAGGAAGCACCCGGGAGATTGCCGTCTTGAACTAATCGTTGCTTTCTGTGTGGCAAGGAAGGCCACTATGCTAGGAACTGCAATGCTAATTTCAGAACCCGCAGAACCAACAAAAGAGTCAAGGGTATCAGCTTCATGCAGTACAGATGAAGCTCGAAGGACCTGAAATCTCCCAAGGCAGACTTGAAGCTCCAGAACCTCAAGGACGCATTTATGCTTATACTAAGGAGGATGTTCAAGCTGGACCATCCACAGTGGTGACAGGTCAGCTTCCTTTTGCCCAACAAGATGCTTATGTGCTAATTGATTCTGGAGCTACGCATTCATTCACGTCACCTAAGTTTGCTAAGAAACTAGGTAGAGGAAGCGATAGAATAGAAAGGACTTTCAGAACTGCATTACCCTCCGGGGAAATTTTGTTGTCTGATTATTGGATACGTCATGTTCCAATAATTATATATGGTAGGGAAATGTATGTCGACTTGATCGTCATTGACCTGTATGACTACGATGTCATTTTGGGTATGGATTTCTTGGGGAAATACAACGCGGTTATAGATTGTCAACGTTGTATTGTCACGTTCAAGCCAATTGGAGACGACGAGTTCGTTTTTAGAGGATCGACTCCAAAACAGCCGAAAATGCTCATTTCAGCGCTAAAGGCTAAGAAATTGTTGGTAGAAGGATGTATGGGATTTTTAGCCAACATGGTGGATAAGACGCAAGAAACCAAGAGCAAGCCGGAAGAAGTACCGATAGTCAAGGATTTTATCGAAGTTTTTCCTGAAGACTTACCAGGATTACCACCGGAGCGAGAGATCTCTTTTGAGATTGAATTGCTTCCTGGATCGGCACCAGTATCCAAGGCGCCTTATAGGATGGCCCCCGCTGAACTTAAGGAATTGCAACTTCAGTTGCAAGAGCTCCTGGATAGAGGATTCATCCGTCAGAGCTATGCACCATGGGGAGCCCCAGTTTTGTTTGTTAAAAAGAAGGATGGCACTCTTAGGATGTGCATTGATTATCGGGAATTGAATAAGATTACCATCAAGAATAAGTATCCATTACCCAGGATCGACGATTTGTTCGATCAATTGAAAGGCGCTTCAATTTTTTCAAAATTGACTTGCGATCGGGATATCATCAGCTTCGAATAAGGGAAGGAGATATTCCCAAGACAGTCTTTCGTACGCGATATGGACATTACGAGTTCCTCGTAATGCCATTTGGATTGACAAATGCTCCAGCTGCCTTTATGGACCTGATGAATCGAGTATTCAAGGACTACTTGGACAAGTTTGTTATTGTCTTCATAGATGATATCTTGATTTATTCAAGATCTAAGGAGGAGCATGAGAAGCATCTAAAGATTGTCTTACGGATTCTAAAGCAAAACCAGCTCTATGCTAAATTCACCAAGTGTGAATTTTGGTTGGAGAAGGTCCATTTCTTAGGACATGTGGTTTCCAAAGAAGGCATATCTGTAGATCCGGCTAAGATTGAAGCCGTAAGTAAATGGCCAACTCCGAAAAATGTCACCGAAGTACGTAGTTTCCTTGGCTTAGCAGGCTATTATCGACGTTTCGTCGAGGGATTTGCTAAAACCGCGGCACCACTCACTGCGCTTACACGAAAAGGAAAGAAGTACGAATGGACTTCTCAGTGTGAAGAACACTTCCAAGAGCTAAAGAATAAGCTGACTAGTGCTCCAATTCTTACAATTCCAATAGTAGAGGAAGGGAACTTCGTGATATATAGCGATGCTTCCAAGATAGGATTGGGAGCCGTTCTCATGCAAAATGAAAAAGTGATCGCGTATGCTTCCCGACAGCTTAAGGATCATGAAAAGAACTATCCGACGCATGATTTGGAACTTGCGGCAGTAGTGTTTGCACTCAAAATCTGGAGACACTATCTTTATGGCAATAGGTGTGAAGTCTATACGGATCACCAGAGTTTGAAGTATATCTTCATACAGAAGGAGCTTAACATGAGACAAAGAAGATGGCTCAAATTAGTAAAGGATTATGACATAGATATCCGTTACCATCCGGGGAAAGCTAACAAAGTAGCCGATGCTCTTAGTCGGAAGTCATTTTCCTCGTTGATATCGATTCAGCCATTGATTGAGCCCCTTCAAAAGGAGCTAGTAGAAGCTGGAATAGAGCTTATTACGGGAAGTTTAGCTGCCCTAACCTTCCAACCTACCATTTTGGATGGCATGAAGGAGCGTCAAGAAGGAGATGTCTCGTTGCCTAGGACGAGAAACGAAGTCTTAGAAGGAAAGGAATCAGATTTCAACATGTCTGATGGAGGCATACTCTATAGGAAGAATAGACTATGCATTCCTAATGAGGACGAGTTGAAGAAGCGGATCATGAAAGAAGCTCATGAGACTCCATATTCCGTCCATCCTGGAGCCACAAAGATATACAAAGACTTAAAGGAAAGTTTTTGGTGGCCCAAAATGAAGAATGATGTTACCACATTTGTTAGTAAATGCCTTACGTGTCAAAAGGTGAAGGCTGAACATCAACGTCCCGGGGGAGAATTGCAGAAAATTTCCATTCCAGAATGGAAATGGGACCAAGTGACGATGGACTTCGTGGTTGGTCTACCCCGAACTCCCAGCGGCAACGATGCTATTTGGGTGATTGTCGATCGATTGACGAAATCCGCTCATTTCGTGGCCATCAAGCTTAGCTTTTCTGTGGAGCAACTAGCAGAACTGTACGTCACGCAGATCGTTCGCTACCATGGGATTCCAAAATCGATCATCTCAGATCGTGATGGTTGTTTCACTTCTAAATTCTGGAGAAGTGTACATCAAGCAATGGGTACGAAGCTTACTTTTAGTACCGTTTTTCACCCACAGACGGATGGACAGTCGGAGAGGACCATTCAGACTCTAGAAGATATGCTACGAGCCTGTGTGATGGAGTTTAAAGGAACTTGGGATAAGAAGCTTCCTTTGATTGAATTCTCGTACAACAACAGTTTCCAAGCTTCGATTGGAATGGCTCCTTATGAAGCTCTTTATGGGAGAAGATGTAGATCTCCAGTCCATTGGTATGAGACAAGAGAGAAGGAACTTGTGTCTACGGACTTTATACGGAGAACCACCGAGGCCATAAAACTCATACGTCGACGGATGGAAACTGCGTTTAGTCGACAAAAGAGTTATGCTGACAAACATAGAAGGCCTCTAGAATTCCAAGTAGGAGACTTGGTTTTCCTCAAGATTGCTCCATTCAAGGGAGTCATGAGATTTGGGAAGAAAGGAAAACTAAGTCCGAGATACATAGGGCCATACGAAATACTTGAACGAGTCGGTAATGTGGCCTATAAGTTGGCTTTGCCCCAAGAATTAGCATATGTGCACAATGTATTTCATGTGTCGATGCTAAAGAAATACATCTCGGATCCTTCACACGTATTGGATCATGAACCAATTGAGGTTCACGAGGACCTGACTTATGAGGAAAAACCGGTTCGAATTTTGGCACGAGAAGAAAAGGTACTAAGGCACAAGGTTATACCTTTAGTCAAGGTTCTATGGCGAAATCATGAGATTGAGGAAGCAACATGGGAAGTAGAAGAAGAAATGAAAAAGAACTACCCCGACTTGATGTAATTTTCGAGGACGAAAATTTTTAAGGAGGGTAGATTGTAATGACCAGGTTGTTTACAAATTTTGATTTTTGTTATGAACAATCAAAGTTTGTAATTAGAAATGTTTATGTGCTATGAATGTGAATGTGTTATGTTTTATCGTGAAATTATCGAATTCTTGGTTGAAAGATTCGATAATTTATCTATGAAAGACCTTTTTGCAGTAAAAGGCAAATTTATGAATTATGATTCTCTGTTAGTAGTTTCTAATTTTAAGAGAACCCTACACGCAGTTCAGACAAAATCTGGATAATGGACCAGTGCAAGTATACTGTTTTTAGTCGAAAACAGTATCTGAGTATGTATGCTAGTATGAAAATAAACTGTGTTTAGGAGATAAGCCAAGTAAGGTCTTAAAAGGTGACACCTCGTCTTTAAAAAGAATGACAAATGTCACTTTGAGAACCGGCCACCCTATAGGGACTAAAGTGCAAATGTTTTGCCTTTAGGGGCCAAAGTGTAATTTTATGAAAATTGTGGTTTGATAGATAAATTTGTAAATTTATGGAACTATGGATTTTTCTAGTTAGATTTCCTAGTTCAATTTAGCTTATGATGATTTTTAAATTTGGTTAACCTAGTTGGAAACCAAGGAATCAAGTTAGGTTTGGATTGGTTCAAAATTGACCAATCATTTGCCTACACTTGTACTTAAGGGAACCCGGCCACATCTGTAACGACCCGCCTTGTACAGGCCGTTACCATACATACATACATACATACGTTCTTACTTATTTAGCGTAAGCAGCGGAAATTTTTTTTTTTTTTAATATACGTAACGCGTACGAGCGATTAGCCATATATATAGATATACAGCGTGGATAAGCGGAAAGCATAATAATATAACGATGTTCGGAATACGAAATTATATACATACAAATAGAACAAAACGCGTAGCGGCTATTAATCCCACATTTCACAGTTCGCCCTGCCACGCTCACCATCTTATATCAACAACTGCCCATAGGTTGCTTACCTACAGCATAGACGTAAGACGTGAGCTTTCGCTCAGCAAGTACAACATATTTATCCGTGACAATACAACTCAAAATATAATTCATCATAACCCTACATAGCATCTCATACCATAGCATTTCATAATCTTACATAGCATCTCATACCATAGCATTTCATACTTAACTCATCATATCGTAACATTTCATACATAACATATCATAGCATTGCATAATATATGCATGAACCGATTATGCTCGTATTATGCCATTTCATGCATTCTTAACTTATCTTGTTTATGGGCCCCATAACATAAGTGTACGTACCGGGCGCGCAACTATGATTTGGTTGGGGCGGCCAGTCCATTTCCAACTCAAACCACAGTCCAACCCGACCTAACGCGGGTCGGTATGACACGGCAAGCTCGCTTGCCATCATACTTGCTTTTCGTGATCTCATAATTGATCTTGTTAGTGAACATGCTTCGTGATGTCACTAAACTTAAATCATACTCATATCTTAACAACATGCCTTATCTCATAATCATAAACTTGATATCATCATAATAATCATAAGCTTGATATTACCATAATAATCGTAAGCTTGATATCATCATAATAATCATAACACCGCATCAAACAATTCTAGCATACATTTACATCACATTCTAATAGCGATCATTCATCATACTTGGGTAAGTATACAACGGAAAGTCTATGCTGTAGACGGAGTTGTAATTACCAGATACTAAATCTCAAGTTTAGCACTTTTCCTAACCGAGTGGTTTTCCTGTTTTCACAGAAAAATTATAGGATGAGAATCATCCTATCATAGTATCATACAACCCTAGTTATTGACTTATCTCAGTACAAGGATATTAAAACATAGCATAAACTTTAAAATCCTACTATCTTTTAAAACACTAAAATTCTAAAAACAAACTATATTTGAAATCAGTCTTTAAATTTGATCCTTTTTTAACAAATCTGTTCCGAATTTGAAAATATTTCCTTCATGAAAGTTGTAGACCTTGAAGGTTTCTACAACTTCTGTTTTTAACTCAAAACTCAAATCTGACTTAAACATACTTGTTTCTGCCTTTGAAAATTCTTCGACCATTTTTATTAACCTTGAAATAGGTCTCGGGTTTTTGTAAAAATGAAGGTCTTAGAGGCCTTATTTTCAAAAACTGTTCCGGTTGGCGCCTAGGATTTTCCCTTCTCTACAACTTTGTAGTTTTGACTTTTTAAAGATTCGGCCTCTAAGGGCCTCAAAATTCACTTTCCAAATTTACTGTCCAGTTTGACCCGAAACTGGCAGTTTTTGTTCGGTTTGGGTTTTAGGTAATCTAACGTGCACACTACCTCAAACGGATATCCCATGAGCCTATTTCAAGCATGCAGGCGTTACCTAACCATTTCATAATCATACATCCAGATCTTATGTAATAACTAGAATTTCCCAACGTCACAATGTCTTGTATAGATATTGAATTATGCCCTGAAGGTATTTATGAAAAGCCCAGCTTAGGGTTTTTATTAGATATTGTGAGTTCTTATGCTTTTATAAGACTCCAAAAATTATTGCTTGTAAAGCAAGTGACCTTTTGAGCAAAACGGTATAAAACGTAATGATCAGCTTGTTTACAAATTTTGATTTCTGTTATGAACAGTCAAAGTTTGTAATTAAGAAATGTTTATGTGTTATGTTTTATCAGTAAAATTATTAAATTCTTGATTAAGAGATTTGATAATTTACTTATGAAAGACCTTTTTGTAGTAAAAGGCAAATCTATGATTTATGATTCTCTGTTAGTAGTTTCTAATTTTATGAGAACCCTACACGCAGTTCAGACAAAATCTGGATAATGGACCAGTGCAAGTATACTGTTTTTAGTCGAAAACAGTATCTGAATATGTATGCCAGTATGAAAATGAACTGTGTTTAGGAGATAAGCCAAGTGAGGTCTTAAAAAGAATGACAAATATCACTTTGAGAACCGGCCACCCTATAGGGACTAAAGTGCAAATGTTTTGCCTTTAGGGGCCAAAGTGCAATTTTGTGAAAATTGTGGTTTGATAGATAAATTTGTAAATTTATGGAACTATGTATTTTTCTAGTTAGATTTCCTAATTCAATTTAGCTTATGATGATTTTTAAATTTGGTTAACCTAGTTGGAAACCAAGGAATCAAGTTAGGTTTGGATTGGTTCAAAATTGACCAATCATTTGCCTACACTTTTACTTAAGGGAACCGGCCACATCAAGGGTTAATAAGCTGATATTTTGCTCTTAAGGACCAATAGGCAAGGTATGAAAAATTTGAAGTTCATTAAAATTTGTTACCTCACAATTTTAGCCTTGCCTAGTAAGCAAAGTAATTTTGCATACTAAGTTATGTTGCATTTTGCAACTTTTATACCTAGCAAGGATTGGCCGGCCACCTTATGAATAATTGCAAGAAAATTTTATGACTTTAAGGGCTGAATAGTAGATAGGGAATTAGGTGTTTCTTTATGAGTTTGACACCTAAAAACCTAGCCTTGCTTAGTAAGCATTTTAGCTATGCTTACTTGGCTATTTGTGATGTTTCATCAAGCAAAAATTTGTCCATTTGGCATACCAAGGAACCGGCCACCACCTTGGCTAGACACATCATGAAACTAGCCTTGGTTAGCAAGCACTTTAGCCTAGCCTATTTGGCTAGCAAAGCCAAGCAAACCAAGCCACCTAAGGCCGACCACCATATGGTTTAGACACCTAATGGCCTAGCCTTGGTGAATCACCATTTTAGCTTGCTCATTTGGCAAGCCAAGCTCTTGCCAAACCTACACCAAATCCGGCTATTTGGAGGGAGAATCACCTCATGGTCTAGCCTTGATGAGTCACCCTTTTAGCTTGCCTCTTTGGCCAGCCAAGGCCTTGCTAAATCAACACCAAAATCCGGCCAATGGAAGGATGACACCATGATGTATCTTAGATGAATCAGCATGTCTAGCTTTGCCACCATGGCTAGCTAGGATTTTGACACATCATCACTCTAATGACCAGCCATCCTAAGGGCAAGGCACATCACCTAGTAGCCTTGGTGAGTCAATTTAGCTTTGCTTACTCATTTCCTAGGGCCAGCCATGGCCGGCCAGCACACAAGGATTTGCTGGAAAAAAAAATAAAAAGTTTGGAGGACTAGTTGGCAAAGTAAGAACAAAAATTCATCTATAAATAGATGAAGGCAAAATCTGTAGGATTCTTTTAGTTCACCTCTAAGCCATCAAGCACCTCTTTACCCCTTAAAAGCCGAACAAAAAAAATTGAGAGAAAGCTGAAATCAGTTTCGGTTGGTGTTGGTTTAGTGAAAAAGAAAACCTCCAAAACCTAAGCTAGAATTTGTTTTGTGAAGCTTGAGGTAAACTCTTTAACCTCTAGTTTTCATTCACGTTTTTGATAAGAAGATTGTGAGTGTGATGTTATGTATAAGCATGAGTTTATGAAAAGCAAATTCAAGCACTATGCTTTATGTGTAGTTGATAGTTTTCGGTTTCGATATGCTAGTTTCGAAATAGAATTTTTATGCAAGTTTAAGATTTTTGTTTTACAAAAATTATATGAGTAAGATCTGATTGTATGAGTATGAAATGATTAGGTAACGCCTGCATGCTTGATATAGGCTCACGGGGTATCCGTTTGAGGTAGTGTGCACGTTAGATTACCTAAAACCCAAACCGAACAAAAACTGCCAGTTTCGGGTCAAACTGGACAGTAAATTTGAAAAGCGAATTTGAGGCCTTTAGAGGCCGAATCATGAAAAAGTTAAAACTACAAAGTTGTAGAGAAGGGAAAATCCTAGGGGCTAGCACGGACAGTTTTTGAAAATAAGGCCTCTAAGACCTTCGTCTTTACAAAAACCCGAGACCAAATTTTAGGGTAATGAAAATGGTCGAAGAATTTTCAAAGGCAGAAACAAGCATGTTTAAGTCAGATTTGAGTTTTGAGTTAAAAACAGAAGTTGTAGGAACCTTCAAGGTCTACAACTTTCATGAAGGAAATATTTTCAAATTCGGAACAGATTTGTTAAAAAAAAAAGGATCAAATTTAAAGACTGATTTCAAATATAGTTTGTTTTTAGAATTTTAGTGTTTTAAAAGATAATAGGATTTTAAAGTTTATGCTATGTTTTTGATATCCTTATACTGAGATAAGTTGATAACTAGGGTTGTATGATACTATGATAGGATGATTCTCATCCTATGATTTTTCTGTGAAAACAGGAAAACTACTCGGTTAAGAAAAGCGCTAAACTTGAGATTTAGTATCTGGTAAGTACAACTCCGTCTACAGCATAGACTTTCCGTTGTATACTTACCCAAGTATGATGAATGATCGCTATTAGAATGTGATGTAAATGTATGCTAGAATTGTTTGATGCGGTGTTATGATTATTATGATGATATCAAGCTTATGATTATTATGATGATATCAAGCTTATGATTATTATAATGATATCAAGTTTATGATTATGAGATAAGGCATGTTGTTAAGATATGAGTATGATTTAAGTTTAGTGACATCACGAAGCATGTTCACTAACAAGATCAATTATGAGATCACGAAAAGCAAGTATGATGGCAAGCGAGCTTGCCGTGTCGTACCGACCCGCGTTAGGTCGGGTTGGACTGTGGTTTGAGTTGGAAATGGACTGGCCGCCCCAACCAAATCATAGTTACGCGCCCGGTACGTACACTTATGTTATGGGGCCCATAAGCAAGATAAGTTAAGAATGAACAAGATGGCATAATAAGAGCATAATCGGTTCATGCATATATTATGCGATGTCATGAAATGGTATGTACGTTATGTATGAGTTAAGTATGTTATGTATGAATTAAGTATGTTATGATGAGTTCAGTATGTTATGTATGAATTAAGTATGTTATGATGAGTTCCGTATGTTATGTATGAGTTAAGTATGTTGTGCTATGAGAAATTATGCTATATTATAAGATTGTGATGGATTATGTTTTGAGTTGTATTGTCACGGATAATTATGTTGTACTTGCTGAGCGAAAGCTCACGTCTTACGTCTATGCTGTAGGTAAGCAACCTATGGGCAGTTGTTGATACAAGATGGCGAGTGTGGCAGGGCGAACTGTGAAATGTGGGATTAATAGCCGCTACGCTTTTTGTTTATGTATATGATTTTGTTTTCCGAACATCGTTATATTATTATGCTTTCCGCTTATCCGCGCCGTATATATATATATGGCTAATCGCTCGTACGCGTTACGTATAAAAAAAAAAAAAAAAAAAAATTTCCGCTGTTTACGCTAAATAAGTAAAAACGTATGTATGTATGTATGGTAACGGCCTGTGCAAGGCGGGTCGTTACAGAGTTGGTATCAGAGCGGTTTCCTGCTATCCAATTTCACAGTATGCCTGCCATCGCCACCATCATTGTAAGTAATTTTATTTTATGAGTAAATACTTATTACGTAATTATGTTATTATAGATCCGACGAGATGGATCCCGCGCATGTAAATGACGATCGGCGTGCAGTGATGTCTTTCTACGAGTCGCATCCTATGATTTTTGATGGCACTAGACGGACGGTGTCATTAGCAGCATGGTTATATGACATGGAATTAATTTTCCATCTTTGCCATATCGAGGAGCGACTACAGGTCTCATTAGCCAGTCGATGTTTCGCAGTAGACGTTCGACTTTGGTGGATGACGATAGGAGAGAGAGAAATGCCGAGTCGAACCTGGGCGCATTTCCGTGCGTTACTAGTTGCATGCTATGGACCGATACCAGATGAGGGGGCAGATGAGCCCTATCGCGATCCTGCGATGTACCGGAGTATGCACCACTCCCGATATCTAAGTTTTTCAGTGGTTTGGCACGCCTATCTGCAGGAGTCTATGAGCCACTACTGTCGGAGGTTCCAGGAGGAATTACTGCCATATGTCCCCCAGGACCTGGCTAACCCGGTGACATTGGCATTGCAGACACTTCGAGACGGACTGCCTCATCAGATCCGACAGTATGTTCCTATACCGATGCCAGGCATGACGGTGGGGAACATGATCGATGACATTTTAGAGGCGGAGGCGGTCATGCAAGCCATGCAGGTTGCTGAGGTTGCGGGTGGTCCGCAGGCACCAGTCGATGAGGCTGGGATGGGAGAGCCGCCTTTCGAGGCCAATCCAGCACCACCCCAGGACGCCGAGGCTGATATGGCCGTAAATGAGTTTGATGATTTCCTAGTCGCTCTGGAGGATCAGCCTGAGGATCCCCCGATCATTGACATTTCTAGCGACGACGAGGAAGAAATACAGCCAGCACCAGAAATTGAGCATGCGGGCTGGCTAGAGAATGATGATGATGTGTTTGATTATGGCGAGGACCCCGAAGAGATTGTGTTTCATGACGGAGCTGAGGAGTCAGATTCCGACACGTCCTCGGTGGTTACGATCGAACACCAAGAATAGACTAATCGTGTATTTGTATTTTGAGTAGTTTACGATTAATATGTACTAGCTTATCTTTTTGTGTCTTTTTGACGATAGGCTTGTACTGTTATATGATGTGAAAGTGTTAGACACTTCCATCAGAAGTTATGATTATGTATGTACAGTGATCGTGTTAAAATGTATTTACAAGATTGTAAATATGAAGTACTTTTTATAATAATGTAAAAAGTCAGTTCAAGAATGATATGATATGATTATGAAAGGCATATTACGAGTTGTATGTGCTATAATACGATGAAAACGTTCTGAGTTGATACAGTAATAACGTTCTGATGTAACGTAATATGTTATGTTATGATAAGAAAGGTATGAAAGAAAGGATATTCCTAGTATGATAATATCTTTTCTTGTGATTTGATAGGAACTAGAAAATGGTTCGTACTCGTCGTACGGTACCTATAAATCAGCCAGAACCAGATTTCGCAACTGTTGTAACAAATTTGCAACGACAGCTGCTGGAACAGTAGCGAGAAATGAATAGATTGCGGGAGCAATTAGCTCATGTGAACCAGAGACCTCGAGCTGAGGAAGTTCCTCTACAACAAGATAGAGTACCTCCGGAACCAGAAGTTCAACTAGAGGTACAGCCAGAAAATCCACGGAATTTTGGAGTTCCGTTAGTACCTGCAGGAGTTCCAGTAAACATGCAGCCAGTACGGGAGGATTTACTGTACGAAAGATTCAGGCGAATGAAGGCACCTGAATTCGAAGGACTAATGGACCCGATAGCTGCGGATAATTGGTTAATCGATATCCAAGTTATCTTGGACTTTATGAGGCTATCGGAACAGGAACAAGTTCTATGTGCTTCCTTTGCACTCAAGAAAGACGCTAGACACTGGTGGAGGACTGTCCAGATGCGTCGAGATGTTGCCACCATGGGCTGGCAAGATTTTGTGACGGAGTTCCGCACCACGTACTACAACAGGGAAATCCTGGCAGCTCAGCAGGATGAGTTCGCTAGTTTGAAACAAGGGTCAATGACAGTATTGGAGGCTGTCAAGAAATTTGATCAGTTAGCCCGGTTGTGTCCGGAGTTGGTTCCCAATGAAACGGAAAAGGTGAGAAGGATGATGAAGATGTTCCGTACTGATATTGCCAAGCAGGTTAGTGCTGGCAGTAGTCCACCTACCCTGGTATCCGACTGTGTGAGTCGGGCAATGAGAGCCGAGTATTGGATAGTTTAGATCAACCTGTTAAAACCTCTTTGCCATCCGGAGAGATTTTATGGTCCAATTTTTGGATACGAAATACTTCCGTGACTATCTGTGGCAGAGAATTGTTTGTAGATCTCATCGTGATCAAGCTTCAGGATTTCGATGTGATCTTAGGGATGGACTTCTTAGGTAAATACAACGCCAAGATTGACTGTCGAAAGCGTTGTGTAACGTTTAACCCGTACGAAGAGGAGGAGTTTAATTTCTACGGACAATCTCGGAATTCAGCAACCAAACTGGTTTCAGCAACGAAGGCTTGGAAGATGTTAGCTAGTGGCTGCCAAGGATATTTAGCTAACATGATGGATAAGGATTGTGAAGTGAAGTTGATACCGGAAGATGTTCCCATTATAAAGGAATATGTGGATATCTTTCCGAAGGATTTACCCGGACTTCCGCCAGAACGCGAGATTTTGTTCGAAATCGAATTACTACCTGGGGTTGCACCGATCTCCAAAGCGCCTTACCGTATGGTATCAGCTGAGCTTAGGGAATTGCAAGTTCAGTTACAAGAACTACTTGATAAAGGATTCATCCGACAGAGTTACTTCCCATGGGGAGCACCAGTGCTGTTTGTAAAAAAGAAAGATGGATCATTGCGTATGTGTATCGACTACCGTGAGTTGAATAAGATTACGATCAAAAACAAGTATCCCCTTCCAAGGATTGACGATCTCTTCGATCAACTCAGAGAAGCAGTAGTATTTTCGAAGGTCGATCTACGTTCAGGCTATCATCAGCTCAGGATCAAGGAGGCAGATATCTCCAAGACAGCTTTTCGAACACGTTACGGGCACTATGAGTTTTTGGTTATGCCATTCGGACTAACCAATGCCCCGGCAGCATTTATGGACCTTATGAATCGAGTATTCAAGGAGTATCTGGATAAGTTCGTCATTGTTTTTATTGACGATATTCTGATATACTCAAGGTCCAAAGAGGAACATGAGCATCACCTTAGATTGGTGATGGAGACGTTGAGAAGGAATCAGCTGTATGCCAAATTCACAAAATGTGAATTTTGGTTGGAAAAAGTTCATTTCTTGGGTCATGTGGTATCGAAGGAAGGAATTTCAGTAGATCCTGTTAAAGTGGAAGCGGTTAGTGCATGGCCAGCACCCAAGAATGTTACGGAAATAAGGAGTATCCTTGGATTAGCTGGCTATTACCGACGATTCGTCGAGGGATTTTCCAAGATCGCTACACCCCTCACCGCTCTTACCAGAAAAGGAAAGACTTTTGAATGGACTCAGAAGTGTGAGGAGAATTTTCAGGAGCTCAAGAAGAGGCTGACGAGTGCGCCTGTGTTGATTATTCCTGATGTAGATGCAGGAAATTTCATGATCTATAGTGACGCTTCTAAGAATGGATTAGGAGCTGTCTTGATGCAGGATGGCAAGGTAGTGGCCTATGCATCTCGACAGTTAAAGATTCACGAAAGAAATTATCCCACGCACGATTTAGAGCTCGCGGCAGTAGTTTTCGCACTTAAGATTTGGAGACACTATTTGTATGCGAATAAGTGTGAAATCTACACTGATTACCAGAGCCTTAAGTATATTTTTACTCAGAAGGGGCTCAATATGAGACAACGTAGATGGCTGGAATTGTTAAGGATTATGACTGTGAGATCCTTTATCATCCTGGAAAGGCGAATAGAGTAGCAGATGCCTTAAGCAGGAAATCCGTAGGCATGCTGATGTCTATTGGAATGTTTCCTAAGCCACTACAAAAGGAGATTTCTGAGTTTAATTTGGAGATGATAACGGGGAAATTATCTTCTCTAACCATTCAATCTAATTTGATGGAATCCATTAAGTCTCACCAAGGAAAAGATTCCTTTTTGTTGAAAACTCAGCTTTTTGGCGGTAAAAGCAATGAGTTTAGAACCACTGCAGATGGCGTCATCTACTTCAAGGAGAGAATCTGTGTTCCCAACTTCGAAGTCTTGAAGGATCAGATTTTGTTGGAAGCACATATGACGCCATACTCAGTACATCCAGGAGCTTCCAAGATGTACAAAGACCTCCGAGAAAGTTTCTGGTGGCCCAATATGAAGAATGAGGTAGTAGAATATGTGTCGAAATGCCTAACTTGTCGGAAAGTTAAGGCTGAACATCGACATCTGGGCGGAGAACTGCAGAAGATAGAGCTTCCTGAGTGGAAATGGGAGCAGATTACTATGGATTTCGTAGTAGGACTACCCAGGACTACAAGTGGGAGTGACACGATTTGGGTGATTGTTGATAGATTAACCAAATCGGCTCACTTTATTGCGATTAAGGCCACCTTTTCTGTGGAAAAGTTAGCTGAAATTTATGTATCCCAGATTGTCAGATTTCATGGAGTGCCAAAATCAATCATCTTGGACCGTGATGGACGTTTCACTTCTCGATTTTGGACTAGTGTTCACAACGTCATGGGGTCGAAATTGAAGTCCAGCACGGCATTTCACCCCCAAACTGACGGTCAATCCGAACGAACCATCCAGACACTAGAAGATATGCTAAGGTCATGTGTGCTGGATTTCAAAGGAAACTGGGATCAGAAGCTGCCATTGATCGAATTTTCATATAACAACAGTTATCATACTTCAATTGGTATGACTCCATTTGAAGCATTATATGGAAGAAAATGTCGATCTCCGATCCACTGGCAAGAAGTTGGACAGAAACAGCTACAAACCACAGATTTTATCAAAAAGACCTCTAAGGACATTCAGAAGATCAGACAGAGGCTCGACATAGCTTTTAGCAGACAGAAAAGTTATGCCGACAAACGTAGGAGGCCTTTGGAATTCCAAGTGATGAAAACCGCATTTCCTACTTGGAATTCCAAAGGCCTCCTACGTTTGTCGGCATAACTTTTCTGTCTGCTAAAAGCTATGTCGAGCCTCTGTCTGATCTTCTGAATGTCCTTAGAGGTCTTTTTGATAAAATCTGTGGTTTGTAGCTGTTTCTGTCCAACTTCTTGCCAGTGGATCGGAGATCGACATTTTCTTCCATATAATGCTTCAAATGGAGCCATACCAATTGAAGTATGATAACTGTTGTTATATGAAAATTCGATCAATGGTAGCTTCTGATCCCAGTTTCCTTTGAAATCCAGCACACATGACCTTAGCATATCTTCTAGTGTCTGGATGGTTCGTTCGGATTGACCGTCAGTTTGGGGGTGAAATGCCGTGCTGGACTTCAATTTCGACCCCATGACGTTGTGAACACTAGTCCAAAATCGAGAAGTGAAACGTCCACCACGGTCCGAGATGATCGATTTTGGCACTCCATGAAATCTGACAATCTGGGATACATAAATTTCAGCTAACTTTTCCACAGAAAAGGTGGCCTTAATCGCAATAAAGTGAGCCGATTTGGTTAATCTATCAACAATCACCCAAATCGTGTCACTCCCACTTGTAGTCCTGGGTAGTCCTACTACGAAATCCATAGTAATCTGCTCCCATTTCCACTCAGGAAGCTCTATCTTCTGCAGTTCTCCGCCAGGATGTCGATGTTCAGCCTTAACTTTCTGACAAGTTAGGCATTTCGACACATATTCAGCTACCTCATTCTTCATATTAGGCCACCAGAAACTTTCTCGGAGGTCTTTGTACATCTTGGAAGCTCCTGGATGTACTGAGTATGGCGTCATATGTGCTTCCAACAAAATCTGATCCTTCAAGACTTCAAAGTTGGGAACACAGATCCTCTCCTTGAAGTAGATGACGTCATCTGCAGTGGTTCTAAACTCATTGCTTTTTCCTCCAAAAAGCTGAGTTTTCATCAAAAAGGAATCCTTTTCTTGGTGAGACTTAATGGATTCCATCAAATCAGACTGAATGGTTAGAGAAGATAATTTCCCCGTTATCATCTCCAAATTAAACTCAGAAATCTCCTTTTGTAGTGGCTTAGGAAACATTCCAATAGACATCAGCATGCCTACGGATTTCCTGCTTAAGGCATCAGCTACTCTATTCGCCTTTCCAGGATGGTAAAGGATCTCACAGTTATAATCCTTTACAAGTTCCAGCCATCTACGTTGTCTCATATTGAGCTCTTTCTGAGTAAAGATATACTTAAGGCTATGGTGATCAGTGTAGATTTCACACTTATTCCCATACAAATAGTGTCTCCAAATCTTAAGTGCGAAAACTACTGCCGCGAGCTCTAAATCGTGCGTGGGATAATTCTTTTCGTGAATCGTTAACTGTCGAGATGCATAGGCCACTACCTTGCCATTCTGCATTAAGACAGCTCCTAATCCATTTTTAGAAGCGTCACTATAGATCACGAAATTTCCTGCATCTACATCAGGAATTATCAACACAGGCGCACTCGTTAGCCTCTTCTTGAGCTCCTGAAAATTCTCCTCACACTTCTGAGTCCATTCAAAAGTCTTTCCTTTTCTGGTAAGAGCAGTAAGGGGTGTATCGATCTTGGAAAATCCCTCGACGAATCGTCGGTAATAGCCAGCTAATCCAAGGAAACTTCTTATTTCCGTAACATTTTTGGGTACTGGCCATGCACTAACCGCTTCTACCTTAGCAGGGTCTACTGAAATTCCTTCCTTCGATACCACATGACCCAAGAAATGAACTTTTTCCAACCAAAATTCACATTTTGTGAATTTGGCATACAGCTGATTCCTTCTCAACGTTTCCATCACCAATCTAAGGTGATGTTCATGTTCCTCTTTGGACCTTGAGTAGATCAGAATATCGTCGATAAAAACAATGACGAACTTATCCAAGTATTCCTTGAATACTCGATTCATAAGGTCCATAAATGCTGCCGGGACATTGGTTAATCCGAATGGCATAACCAAAAACTCATAATGCCCATAACGTGTTCGAAAGGCCGTCTTGGAAATATCTACCTCCTTGATCCGGAGCTGATGAGAGCCTGAACGTAGATCGACCTTCGAAAATACAACTGCTCCTCTGAGTTGATCGAAGAGATCGTCAATCCTCGGAAGGGGATACTTGTTCTTGATCGTAATCTTATTCAACTCACGGTAGTCAATGCACATACGTAATGATCCATCCTTCTTCTTTACGAACAGCACCGGTGCTCCCCATGGGGAGTAACTCTGTCGGATGAATCCTTTGTCAAGCAGTTCTTGTAACTGCACTTGCAATTCCCTAAGCTCAGCTGGTGCCATACGGTAAGGCGCTTTGGAGATCGGTGCAACTCCAGGTAGTAATTCGATTTCGAACAATATCTCGCGTTCTGGCGGAAGTCCGGGTAAATCCTTCGGAAAGATATCCACATATTCCTTTATAATGGGAACATCTTTCGGTATCAACTCCACTTCACAATCCTTATCCATCATGTTAGCTAAATATCCTTGGCAGCCACTAGCTAACATCTTCCAAGCTTTCGTTGCTGAAACCAGTTTGGTTGCTGAATTCCGAGATTGTCCGTAGAAATTAAACTCCTCCTCTTCGTACGGGTTAAACGTTACACAACGCTTTCGACAGTCAATCTTGGCGTTGTATTTACCTAAGAAGTCCATCCCTAAGATCACATCGAAATCCTGAAGCTTGATCACGATGAGATCTACAAACAATTCTCTGCCACAGATAGTCACGGAAGTATTTCGTATCCAAAAATTGGACCACAAAATCTCTCCGGATGGCAAAGAGGTTTTAACAGGTTGATCTAAACTATCCACTCCTTTTCCTAACTTCTGGGTGAACTCCAGGGATACAAATGAGTGAGTAGCACCAGAATCAAACAAGGCAACAGCATCATAAGTGGTGATAGAAATCTGACCTGTCACCACATGCGAAGTCCCAGCTTCAGCATCACCCCTAGTGTAAGCATAGATCCTGGCTTGAGGTTCAGGAGCCTCTAATCTGCCTTGAGTGATTGAGGGTTCTTCAAGCTTAGCTTGGACTGCATACAGCTGCCTGTTGGTGTTCTGACTCGGGTACGAAGGATTTTGACCTCGGTTATTCAGATAGCAATTCTTCGCATAGTGCCCTTCCTTGCCACACAGGAAGCAGGCATTTGACCCCATTCGACAAACTCCCGGGTGTTTCCTTCCACACTTAGCACACGCGGGGTAATCCATACTAGTACCCTCATTCCCTCTATTGTTCTTCTTTTGAGGGTAGTTCCTTTGTTGACCCTGACCAGAGAAACTCCCTTTTCTCTTGTTTCTCCCAAAATGTTTGGAACCTTGGGCCCGGCTACTTATCGGGCCTTTCTGACTCAACTCTAGGCCTTGACGGGGCTGCGTCGGCTTTACTACGATTTTCTCCTCCTTTCTAGCCTTAAAAATCTGAGCCCTAGCTTCCTTGTCCTGGTTTATCCAATACTCGGCTCTCATTGCCCGACTCACACAGTCGGATACCAGGGTAGGTGGACTACTGCCAGCACTAACCTGCTTGGCAATATCAGTACGGAACATCTTCATCATCCTTCTCACCTTTTCCGTTTCATTGGGAACCAACTCCGGACACAACCGGGCTAACTGATCAAATTTCTTGACAGCCTCCAGTACTGTCATTGACCCTTGTTTCAAACTAGCGAACTCATCCTGCTGAGCTGCCAGGATTTCCCTGTTGTAGTACGTGGTGCGGAACTCCGTCACAAAATCTTGCCAGCCCATGGTGGTAACATCTCGACGCATCTGGACAGTCCTCCACCAGTGTCTAGCGTCTTTCTTGAGTGCAAAGGAAGCACATAGAACTTGTTCCTGTTCCGATAGCCTCATAAAGTCCAAGATAACTTGGATATCGATTAACCAATTATCCGCAGCTATCGGGTCCATTAGTCCTTCGAATTCAGGTGCCTTCATTCGCCTGAATCTTTCGTACAGTAAATCTGTAACGACCCGACTTGCACAGGCCGTTACCATACATACATACATACATACATTCTTACTTATTTAACGTAAACAGCGGAAATTTTTTTTTTTTTTTATATACATAACGCGTATGAGCGATTAGCCATATATATATATATACGGCACGGATAAGCGGAAAGCATAGTAATGTCAGGATGTTCGGAATACAAAATCATATACATATAAAGAAACAAAACGCGTAGCGGCTATTAATCCCACATTTCACAGTTCGCCCTGCCACGCTCGCCATCTTGTATCAACAACTGCCCATAGGTTGATTACCTACAGCATAGACGTAAGACGTGAGCTTTCGCTCAGCAAATACAACATAATTATCCGCGACAATACAACTCAAAACATAATTCATCACAATCTTATAACATAGCATCTCATATCATAACATATCATACTCTTACATAGCATCTCATATCATAGTATTTCCTACTTATCTCATCGTATCGTAACATCTCATACATAACATATCATAGCGTTGCATAATATATGCATGAACCGATTATGTTCTTATTATGCCATCATATGCATTCTTAACTTATCTTGTTTATGGGCCCCATAACATAAGTGTACGTACCGGGCGCGCTCTATGGGCTTACTCTTGCCATAGCTCAACCCGACCTGACGCGGGTCGGTACGACACGGCAAGCTCGCCTGCCATCATACTTGCTTTTCATGATCTCATAATTGATCTTGTTAGTGAACATGCTTCTGATGTCACTAAACTTAAGTCATACTTATATCTTAACATCATGCCTTATCTCATAATCATAAACTTGATATCATCATAATAATCATAAGCTTAATATCATAATAATCATAATATCGCATCAAACAATTCTAGCATAAATTTATATCACATTCTAATAGCGATCATTCATCATACTTGGGTAAGTATACAACGGAAAGTCTATGCTGTAGACGGAGTTGTACTTACCAGTTTCTAACTCTCAAATTTAGCGTTTCTCCTAACCGAGTGGTTTTCCTGTTTTCACAGAAAAATCATAGGATGAGAATCATCCTATCATAGTATCATACAACCCTAGTTATTAACTTCTCTCAGTATAAGGATATCAAGAACATAGCATAAACATTAAAATCTTACTATCCTTTAAAACACTAAAATTCTTGAAAACAAATTATATTTGAAGTCAGTCTTTTATTTGATCCTTTTCTAACAAATTTGTTCCGAATTGGAAAATATTTCCTTCATGAAAGTTGTAGACCTTGAAGGTTCCTACAACTTCTGTTTTAAACTTAAAATCCAAATCTGACTTAAACATGCTTGTTTCTGCCTTTGAAAATTCTTCGACCATTTTTCTTAACCTTGAAATAGGTCTCGGGTTTTTGTAAAAACGAAGGTCTTAGAGGCCTTATTTTCAAAAACTGTCCTCGTTAGCCCCTAGGATTTTCCCTTCTCTACAACTTTGTAGTTTTAGCTTTTTCATGATTCGGCCTCTAAGGGCCTCGAAATTCGCTTTCCAAAATACTGTCCAATTTACCCCGAAACTGGCAGTTTTTTGTTCGGTTTGGTTTTTAGGTAACTAACGTGCACACTACCTCAAACGGTTACCCTGTGAGCCTATATCAAGCATGCAGGCGTTACCTAACCATTTCATACTCATACAATCAGATCTTACTCATATAATTTTTGTAAAACAAAAATCCTACACTTGCATAAAAATCCTATTTCGAAACTAGCATATCGAAACCGAAAACTATCAACTACACATAAATCATAGTACTTGAATTTACTTTTCATAAACTCATGCTTATACATAACATCACACTCATAATCTTCTTATCAAAAACGTGAATGAAAACTAGAGGTTAAAGAGTTTACCTCAAGCTTCACAAAACAATTCTAGCTTAAGGTTTTGTAGGTTTTCTTTCTCACTAGACCAACACCACAAACCGAATCTGTTTTCAACTCTTTCTCCCACTTTTTGTTCGGTTCCTAAGGAAAAGAAGAAGCAGATAATGAGCTTCCAATCTATGGTTATTGTCCAAAAGATCATATATGTTCGTACCACCTCCTATTTATAGGTGAATGTTTTGTTCTTACCTTGCTAGTTAGTCCTCTCAAAATCTTCATTTTGCACACAACCCTTGTGTGTTGGCCGACCATCCTTGGCCCTAGACATTGAGTAAGCACAGCTAAGGTGATTTATTCACCAAAGCTACCATGCTATATGGCATGTTCTCAAGATGGCTGGCCATTAGGTGATGAGGTGCCAAAATTCTAGCTAGTCTAGGAGGCAAAACTTGATTGGTTAATGCATAAACTAAGCCATGGTGTGTCATTCACCCATTCGCCGGATTTGGTGCTGAATTTGCAAGCCTTGGCTTGCCAAAGAAGAAAGCTAAATGGATGACTCATCAAGGCTAAGAGGCTTAGTCATCAAAGCTAGAAATTTGATGTGTGTTTTCCTTGTGATGGCCGGCCATATGTGGCAACATAAGCTTGGTTTTATCAAGCCAAGCAAGCAAGGCTATAAGCTTGCTCACCAAAGCTATAAACTACACTTGTCATTCTCTCTAAAACTTTGAGAAATTATGACTTCTAAGCTACATATTAATCCCCAAGAGTAACATATTTACTCAATGGAATCATGTGGTGGCCGGCCATGGAGAATTCAAATGGAAGAAAATAGTTAGATTAACAAAGTTAACAAACCTAGTTACTTTCTTGGTTTTAACATAACTATGGTAACTAAATTTTGTAACCAATCCTTGGCTTAGTTGAATTTGAATGCTTAGTAAGAAAATCTATCATAATTTTCTTGAAATTCTTCATAAGGTGGCCGGCCATACCTTGCTAAGTGTGAAAGTTGCAAAATGCAACATAGCTTAGTATGCAAAACTACTTTGCTTACTAGGCAAGGTTAAAATTGTGTGGTATCAAATTCTAATGAACTTCAAATTTTTCATACCTTGCCTATTGGTCCTTAAGAGCAAAATATCAACTCATTAACCCTTAACGTGGCCGGTTCCCTTAAGTATAAGTGTAGGCAAATGATTGGTCAATTTTGAACCAATCTAAACCTAACTTGATTCCTTGATTTCCAACTAGGTTAACCAAATTTAAAAATCATCATAAACTAAATTGAACTAGGAAATCTAACTAGAAAAATCCGTAGTTCCATAAATTTACAAATTTATCTATCAAATCACAATTTTTCACAAAATTGCATTTTGGCCCCTAAAGGCAAAATATTTGCACTTTAGTCCCTATAGGGTGGCCGACTATGGTGATAGCATTTGACCTCCAATTCTTGCTTAATCAATCACCTAACACTATCTTAACTTTCTTAAAATCCATAACCATTCACTTTTCTTAAAATTACATATTGGCCCCTATAGACAAAATATTTACGTTTTAGTCCTTAAAGGGTGACCAATTTTCAAAGTGAGATTTGTCATTCTTTTTAAGACAAGGTATCACCGATTAAGACCTTACTTGGCTTAACTCCTAAACACAGTTCATTTTCATACTGGCATACATATTCAGATACTGTTTTAACTGATAACAGTATACTTGCACTGGACCATTATCCAGAATTTATCTGAACTGCGTCTAGGGTTCTCTTAATATTAGAAACTACTAACAGAGAATCATATATCATAGATTTGCCTTTTTCTACAAAAAGGTCTTTCAAAGAATCTAACATAACACATAAACATTTCTTAATTACAAACTTTGATTATTCATAACAGAAATCAAAATTTGTAAACAAGCTGATCATTACGTTTTATACCATTTTACTCAAAAGGTCACTTGCTTTACAAAGCAATAATTTTTTGGAGTCTTATAAAACATAAGAACTCATAATATCTAATAAAAACCCTAAGCTGGGCTTTTCATAAATACCTTCAGGGCATAATTCAAATATCTGTACAAGACATTATGACGTTGGGAAATTCTAGTTATTACAATCTACCCCCCTTAAAAATTTTCGTCCTCGAAAATTAGAACAAATCGGGATAGTTCTTCCTCATCTCATCTTCCAACTCCCAGGTTGCTTCTTCAACCCTGTGGTTTCGCCATAACACTTTAACCATGGGAATGGTTTTATTTCTTAAGACCTTCTCTTCCCAATCCAGTACTTGAACGGGCTTTTCTTCACAAGTTAAGTCCGTTTGAACCTCTACTGGTTCTTGACTAAGCACATGGGAAGGGTCGGATATATACTTCTTTAGCATCGACACATGGAAAACATTATGCATCGAAGCCAATTCAGGCGGTAGGGCAAGCTTATAGGCTACTTTTCCAATCCTTTCAAGGATCTCAAATGGCCCCGTATATCTTGGGCTAAGCTTCCCTTTCTTTCCAAAGCGCATTACTCCTTTCATAGGAGTAATCTTGATGAACACTGCATCACCCACTTGGAATTGCAAAGGCCTCCTACGTTTGTCGGCATAACTTTTCTGTCTGTTAAAAGCTATGTCGAGCCTCTGTCTGATCTTCTGAATGTCCTCAGAGGTCTTCTTGATAAAATCTGTGGTTTGTAGCTATTTCTGTCCAACTTCCTACCAGTGAATAGGAGATCGACATTTTCTTCCATATAATGCTTCAAATGGAGCCATACCAATTGAAGTATGATAACTGTTGTTATATGAAAATTCGATCTGTAATAACTAGAATTTCCCAACGTCATAATATCTTGTACAGATATTTGAATTATGCCCTGAAGGTATTTATGAAAAGCCCAGCTTAGGGTTTTTATTAAATATTGTGAGTTCTTATGTTTTTATAAGACTCCAAAAATTATTGCTTTGTAAAGCAAATGACCTTTTGAGTAAAACGGTATAAAATGTAATGATCAGCTTGTTTACGAATTTTGATTTTTGTTATGAATAATCAAAGTTTGTAATTAAGAAATGTCTATGTGTTATGTTAAATTCTTTGAAAGACCTTTTTGTAGTAAAAGGCAAATCTATGATATATGATTCTCTGTTAGTAGTTTCTAATATTAAGAGAACCCTAGACGCTGTTCAGATAAATTCTGGATTATGGTCCAGTGCCAGTATACTGTTATCAGTTGAAAACAGTAGCTGAATATGTATGCCAGTATGAAAATGAACTGTGTTTAGGAATTAAGCCAAGTATGGTCTTAATCGGTGATACCTTGTCTTAAAAAGAATGACAAATCTCACTTTGAGAATTGGTCACCCTTTAAGGACTAAAATGTAAATATTTTGTCTATAGGGGCCAATATGTAATTTTAAGAAAAGTGAATGGTTATGGATTTTAAGAAAATTAAGATAGTGTTAGGTGATTGATTAAGCAAGAATTGGAGGCCAAATGCTATCACCATAGTCGGCCACCCTATAGGGACTAAAGTGCAAATATTTTTGCCTTTAGGGGCCAAAGTGCAATTTTGAGAAAATTATGGTTCGATAGATAAATTTGTAAATTTATGGAACTACGGATTTTTCTAGTTAGATTTCCTAGTTCAATTTAGTGTATGATGGTTTTTAAGATTTGGTTAACCTAGTTGGAAACCAAGGAATTAGGTTAAGGTTGATTGGTTCAAAAAATTGACCAATCATTTGCTTATTTTTGTGCACAATGGGACCGGTCATTTTAAGGGTTAATGAGCAAATATTTTGCTCTTAAAAACCAATAGGCAAAGTATGAAAAAATAAGAAGTTCATTTGAAATTGACACTTCACAATTTTAGCTTTACTTATTAAGCAAGGTAGTTTTGCTTACTAAGCTAGATTGCATCTTGCAATCTTCACATTTAGCAATGTATGGCCGGCCACCTTATGATGAATTGCAGGAAAAATTATGATAGATTTTTCTTACTAAGCATTCAAATTCAACTAAGCCAAGGATTGGTTACAAAATTTAGTTACCATAGTTATGTTAAAACTAAGGAAGTAAACTAAGTTTGTTAACTTAGTTAGTCTAACCATTTGCTTCCAATTGATTCTTCCTTGGCCGGCCACCACTTAGTTCCAATGAGTAAATAAGCTACTCTTAGGAACTAATTTGCAGCTTTGAATTATTGGTTTCTCAAAGTTTTGAGAGAATGACAAGTGCTGTCATTAACCAAGAGTGAATAAGCTATTTAGCTTGATTAATCCAAGCATGTGTTGCCACCAAATTGCCGACCATCACAAGGAAGAGACACATCATGTGTCTAGCTTGGATGAGTCAGCATTAGACTTGGTTAGGTGGCCATCTCAAACCTTCACCACCGGACACGTTGAAGGACTTAGAGGCAAATGTGTTGCCTAAGGAGCAATAAGCAATATTAGAAGAATGAAGAGAATTCCAAATGGAATTCTTTTTCCATTCGCCTATATATATCCGTGGGGGTATGAGCTTATAGGATCTTTAGACAATTAAACTTTAGTTAGGCAGCTCCTTCTCTGGCTTTCTTCTCCTTTAGTGCCAAAGAAGAAAAAAAAAAGTGAAGAAGAAAAGCTGGAAACAAATTTCGGTTGATTGGTGTTGGTCTAGTGAGGAAGGAAAATCTCTAAAGTCTTAAGCTAGAATTATTTTGTGAAGCTTGAGGTAAACTCTTTAACCTCTAGTTTTCATTCACGTTTTTGATAAGAAGATTATGAGTATGATGTTATGTATAAGCATGAGTTTATGAAAAGTAAATTTAAGTACTATGCTTTATGTAGTCTTCGGTTTCGGTTATGCTAGTTTCAAATTAGGGTTTTATGAAAGTTTAAGATTTTTGGTTTGAAGAAGTTATATGAGTAAAAAATTGAAGGTATGTTTATGAAATGTTTAGGTAAGGCATGCATGCTTGATATAGGCTCACGGGGTAACCGTTTGAGGTAGTGTGCACGTTAGTTACCTAAAAACCAAACCGAACAAAAAACTGCCAGTTTCGGGTCAAACTGGACAGTAATTTTAAAAAGCGAATTTTAAGGCCTTTAGAGGCCGAATCATGAAAAAGTTAAAACTACAAAGTTGTAGAGAAGGGAAAATCCTAGGGACGAACGCGAACATTTTTTGAAAATAAGGCCTCTAAGACCTTCGTTTTTACAAAAACCCGAGACCTATTTCAAGATTAAGAAAAATGGTCGAAGAATATTCAAAGGCAGAAACAAGCATGTTTAAGTCAGATTTGGATTTTAAGTTTAAAACAAAAGTTGTAGGAATCTTCCAGGTCTACAACTTTGATGAAGGAAATATTTTCAAATTCGGAATAAATTTGTTAGAAAAAGATCAAATAAAAGACTGACTTCAAATATTAGTTGTTTTCAAGAATTTTAGTGTTTTAAAGGGTAGTAAGATTTTAATGTTTATGCTATGTTCTTGATATCCTTATACTGAGATAAGTTAATAACTAAGGTTGTATGATACTATGATAGGATGATTCTCATCCTATGATTTTTCTGTGAAAACAGGAAAACCACTCGGTTAGGAGACACGCTAATTTGAGAGTTAGAAACTGGTAAGTACAACTCCGTCTACAGCATAGACTTTCCGTTGTATACTTACCAAGTATGATGAATGATCACTATTAGAATGTGATATAAATGTATGCTAGAATTGTTTGATGTGATGTTGTGATTATTATGATATTAAGCTTATGATTGTTATGATGATATCAAGTTTATGATTATGAGATAAGGCATGATGTTAAGATATGAGTATGACTTAAGTTTAGTGACATCACGAAGCATGTTCACTAACAAGATCAATTATGAGATCATGAAAAGCAAGTATGATGGCAGGCGAGCTTGCCGTGTCGTACCGACCCGCGTCAGGTCGGGTTGAGCTATGGCAAGAGTAAGCCCATAGAGTGCACCCGGTACGTACACTTATGTTATGGGGCCCATAAACAAGATAAGTTAAGAATGAATATGATGGCATAATACGAGCATAATCGGTTCATGCATATATTATGCAATGCTATGATATGTTATGTATGAAATGTTACGATATAATGAGTTAAGTATGAAATGCTATGATATGAGATGCTATGTGAGATTATGATATGTTATGTATGAGATGTTACGATACGATGAGATAAGTAGGAAATGTTATGATATGAGATACTATGTAATGTTACGATGAATTATGTTTTGAGTTGTATTGTTACGGATAATTATGTTGTACTTGCTGAGCGAAAGCTCACGTCTTACGTCTATGCTGTAGGTAAGCAACCTATGGGCAGTTGTTGATGCAAGATGACGAGCGTGGCAGGGCAAACTGTGAAATGTGGGATTAATAGCCGCTACGCGTTTTGTATTTCTTTTTATGTATAAATTTCGTATTCCAAACATCATTATATTATTACGTATTCCGTTTAACCGCGCCGTATATATATATATGGCTAATCGCTCGTACGCGTTATATATATATAAAAAAAAAAATTCCGCTGTTTATGTTAAGT